>CAUYON010059348.1:0-48488 GCA_963573935.1 Arctocebus calabarensis | reverse complement strand
GCAAGGAAGGGTTTTCTCTTTTTTTTTTTTCTTTTTATTTATTTATTTTTATTTTTTTTTTTTTTGAGACAGAGCCTCAAGCTGTCACCCTGGATAGAGTGCTGTGGCATCACAGCTCACAGCAACCTCCAATTCCTGGGCTCAAGTGAGTCTCCTGCCTCTGCCTCCCAAGTAGCTGGTACTACAGGCACCGGCCACAACGCTCGGCCATTTTTTGGTTGCAGCCGTCATTGTTGTTTGGCAGGCCGGGCTGGATTCGAACCCTCCAGCTTAGGTGTACGTGGCTGGCGCCTTAGCCCGCTGAGCCACAGGCGCCGAGGCAAGGAAGGGTTTTCTTTTCCAGGTGTTAGAGGGAGTATGGCCCTGCTCTCACCTTGATTTCCGACTGCTTAATGGGTAGAGGGTTTTTGCCGGGGGTGATGAAAGAGTTGTGGAACTTAATAGATAGCGTTGATGCTTGCAGGACATTGTGAATGTACTTAATGAACTATATAAATTTTTTTTTTTTGTCCGGGACAGGGTTTGAACCCACCCCCTCCGGCATATGGGGCCGGCAGCCTACTCCTTTGAGCCACAGGCACCCCCCAAATTTTTATTTTTTATTGTATTTTATTTATTTATCTATTTATTTTGAGACAGAGTCTCACTTTGCTGCCCTGGACTTGAGTGTCATGGCATCATCATAGCTCACAGCAACCTCAAAATTCTTGGCTCAAATGATCCTCCTGCCTCAAACTCCCAAGTAGCTGAGGCTACAGGCACCTGCCACAATATCGGGCGAATTTTCTATTTTTAGTAGAAATGGGGTCTCACTTTTGCTCAGGCTGGTGTCGAACTCCTGACCTCAAGCACTCCAACTGCCTCAGCCTCTCAGAGTGCTAGGATTACCGATGTGAGCCACCACACTCAGATAGTACTTTAGTTTTTTGTTTGTTTGTTTGTTTGTTGTTTTGTTGCAGTTTTGGCCAGGGCCAGGTTTGAACCCATCACCCTCGGTATATGGGTCCAGCACCCTACCCACTGAGCCACAGGCACCACCCTTGTTTGTTTGTTTTTGAGACAGAGTCTCAAGCTGTTTTCCTGAGTACAGTGCCGTGGCGTCACAGCTCACAGCAACCTCAAACTCTTGGGCTGAAGCAATTGTCTTGCCTCAGCCTCCCAAGAAGCTGGGACTATAGGTGCCTGCCACGACACTGGCTATTTTGTTGTTGTTGTTGTTGTTGCAGTTGTCATTGTTGTTTTACCGGCCCTGGGCTGGGTTTGAACCCACCAGCCCTGGTATGTGGTCAGTGCCCACCCACTGACCTATGGGCACCACAAGTACTTTAGATTTTGTAAAAATTTTTAAATTGAAGCCAGGCACAGTGGCTCACGCTTGTAATCCTAGGACCCTGGAAGGCCAAGGGGGGTGAATTTCTTGAGCTCAGGAGTCTGAGACCATCCTGAACAAGAGTGAGACTCCATCGCTAAAAAAAAAGTAGCCAGGCACTGTGGTGTATGGCTATAGTCCCAGCTACTTGGGGGGCTGAGGCAGGAGGATTGTTTGAGCCCAGGAGTTTGAGGTTGGTGTGTGTTAACTTGACACCATAGGGCAGCGTCTATGGCTCAGTCAGTAAGGCGCCGGCCCCATATACCGAGGGTGGTGGTTTCAAACCCAGCCCCGGCTGAACTGGAACAAAAAAATAGCTGGGCGTTGTGGCGGGCGCCTGTAGTCCCAGCTACTCGGGAGGCTGAGGCAAGAGAATCGCCTACGCCCAGGAGTTGGAGGTTGCTGTGAGCTGTGTGACGCACGGCACTCTACCCAGGGCGATAAAGTGAGACTGTCTCTACAAAAAAAAAAAAAAAATTTGACACCATAGCACTCTAGCCTGGGCAACAGAGAGAGACTCTGTCTCCAGGAAAAAAAAAAGAATTAAATTGGGAGATGTTTCTAAAATGAGAAGATCTAGAAATCCCTAGGCCTCTATTCCCAGTTGTCCACAATCAACTGCAACAGAGTCATGGCTGCTGCCATAGAGGGGACATGAGCTTACCAGTTTTATCAAGAGCAAAATTGTTTCAGCAGCTCCCACCTCTGGGACTCTGCTGCTTCTTTCTGTTTCTGTGGCACTCACTTTTTGCTTTCTCAGCCCTCTCGACGCCTTTGTAACAAATGTCTTCCATTAAATTCTGGGGTTGTTTTGTTTGTTTGTTTTTTGAGACAGAGTTTCACTTTGTTGCCCTCGGTAGAGTACTGTACCGTCACTGCTCACAGCAACCTTAAACCCGTACTTTAGAGATTGTAAACAGAGAGAATTTAGGCGGCGCCTGTGGCTCATTGAGTAGGGCCCTGGCCCCATATACTGAGGGTGGCAGGTTCGATCCCGGCCCCAGACAAACTGCGACAAAAAAATAGCCAGACATTGTGGCGGGCGCCTGTACTCCCAGCTTCTTGGGATGGTGAGGCAAGCCAATCACCTAAGCCCAAGAGCTGGAGGTTGCTGTGAGCTGTGACACCACAGCCCTCGACCGAGGGCGACAAAGTGAGACTATGCCTCTAAAAAAAAACAAAAAAGTTCCCTGAGCCCAAGCGACTCTCTTGCCCCCACTTCCCAAGTAGCTGGGACCACAGACACCCACCACAACACATGGCCATTTTGTTGTTGTTGTTGCAGTTGTCATCATTGTTGATTGTAGCTGGCCTGGGCCGGGTTCAAACCTGCCAGCCCCAGTGTATGTGGCTGGCGCCCTATCCACTGAGCTACGGGCACCGCCTAAATTCTCTCTGTTTACAATCCCTAAAGTAGCTTCTGCTGAGAAGCCTTGGCTGTAAGGAACTAAACTTCCATATGCGCATTTCTGTTGCAGACACAGCGTGGCTAGAGAAGGAGCAAGGGGAAGGGCAGTTACTGGGACACTGCCACAACCAAAGAGGTATTCTAGAAAACACAACTTTTTTTCATTCCCTGCACACTCAGGCTGATCTGGGCCCTAAACCTTTGTCCCTGGGTGTGTGGAGGGTGAGGGTGGAGGTGAGGTCTGTTACCTTACAGGTCAGTGAACCAAAGGGTGGAAGAGGGAACTCAGTGTCTTACTCTGCTCAGTCTGCTATAACAAAACACCACAGACTAGGTGGCTTAAAAAACATTTATTTTCTTATAGTTCTGGAAGCCGAGAAATGCAAGATCAAGGTGCTGGCAGGTTTGGCCTCTAGTGAGGCCTTTCTTCCTAACTTGCCTTTTTGCTGTATGTTCATGTGGCCTTTCTTTGGTGGTTGCCTGGGGAGACAGCAAGCTCTGGTCTCTCCTCCTCTTCCTATAAAGACACAAATTCCACGATGGGGATCTCATTTTCATGACCTGATCTAAACCTAATTATCCCCTAAAGGCTTCACCTTCAACTACCATCACACTGGGGGTTAGGGCTTCTACATACGAATTTGAAGAGGACACAAACATTCCGTCTATAACACAGAAGCAAGCAGAAAATGTTAATGATAACAACTTTTATTTTTCAGTCCATGTGCCAGACAGTTCATATACATGATCTCACTTAACCACGATCCTGATATAATAAGTTATGTACTTATGTACAACAAATCAGCCCAAGACTTTAGCAATAAATGATAATAACTATCATTTATTATCTCTCACAGTGCCTGGGGGTGAGGAATTCAGGAGCGGTTCAGCTAGAGGGTTGCGGCTATGGGTCCCTCGCGAGTCTGCAGTCAGATGAGGGCCAGGTCTAGGATCATTTGGAAACTTTTGTAACTTACATGTCTGGTGCCAAAGGTTTTTTGTGGGGTCCCTCCAGCATGGCTGCTCAGAGTACCCAAGGTACAAATCCCAAGAGAGAAAGACCCAGACAGTGACTTTGTCACCTTTTCTAACCTAGTGTCAGAAATCACTCAGCATCTAGTCATGATAAGCAAATCCATAAGGTCTGGCTCCTATTCGAGGGAACAGAAATAAGAATCCAGGCAGCGCCTGTGACTCATCGAGTAGGGCACTGGCCCCATATACCAAAGGTGGCGGGTTCAAACCCAGCCTGGGCCAACCTGCAAAACAGAAAAATAATCAGGCGTTGTGGCAGGCTCCTGTAGTCCCAGCTACTCAGGAGGCTGAGGCAAGAGAATCGCCTAAGCCCAGGAGTTGGAGGTTGCTGTGAGCTGTGTGACGCCAAGGCCCTTTACCTAGGGCAATAAAGTGCAACTCTGTCTCTAAAAGAAAGAAAGAAAGAAAGAAAGAAAGAAAGGAAGGAAGGAAGGAAGGAAGGAAGGAAGGAAGGAAGGAAGGAAGGAAGGAAGGAAAGAAAGAAGAATTCACCTTTTTATAAGAGGAATATAAAACATCTACAGGCATGTTTTAAAACCATCACAAGTTAGCACTATTTTACATCCATTTCACAGATGTGAAAATGGAGGTACAGAGCAGTAAAGTAACTTCCACAGTGTCACATGGCTTGGAATTCACACCCAAGTAGCCTGGCTCCAGAACCCACACTTAAAGTCAGCATGTTGGACAGCATCTCTGCCTGTGGCCACACTGAGCACAGCTACTCCAAGGAACTATGAGGACAGGCTCGGCACCTGTGCTTAGTAGTTAGAGTGCCAGCCACATGCACTCAGGCTAGTGGGTTCGAACCCGGCCCAGGCCTGCTAAGCAATAATGACAACAACAACAAAATAGCCAGGTGTTGTGGCAGGTACCTGTAGTCTCAGCTATTTGGAAGGCTGAGGCAAGAGAATCGCTTACGCCCAAGAGTTTGAGATTGCTGTGAGCTGTGATGTCATAGCACTCTACTGAGGGTGACAAAGTGAGACTGTCTCAAAAAAAAAAAGGAACTATGAGGACAGTGAGGTCTGACTACATTAGTGTCTATAAGTTGTTGAAGGAAAATGCTAGGTGTTTTTTCAGTAAAAGCATCAACCAGTAAAATTGATTTTTCCAGGCTTGGTGCCTGTGACTCAATGGGCTAAGGCGCCAGCCATGTACACCTGAGCTGACGGGTTCGAATCCAGCCCAGGCCCGCCAAACAACAATGACGGCTGCAACCAAAAAATGGCCGGGCGTTGCGGCGGGCGCCTGTAGTCCCAGCTACTTGGGAGACAGAGGCAGGAGACTCTCTTGAGTCCAGGAATTGGAGGTTGCTGTGAGCTGTGATGCCATAGCACTCTGTCCAGGTTGACAGCTTGAGGCTCTGTCTCAAAAAAAAAAAAAAAAAAAATTTTGATTTTTCCAGGGCCTGCCTATGGTACCAACCAGGAAATTCAGAGCCAGCTCCCTTTAAAGTTCAAGCCTCCAATCATGAACAAAGGGAGTGTCAAAAAATAATGATAAAAATGTAATTTTAAAGAAAATAAAAATAGGGTGGCGCCTGTGGCTCAGTTAGTAGGGCGCCGGCCCATTATACCAGGCGTGGCAAGTTCAAACCCAGCCCCAGCCAAACTGCAACAACAGAAAAAAGTAGCGGGGGGTTGCGGTGGGTGCCTGTGGTCCCAGCTGCTCGGGAGGCTGAGGCAAGAGAATCGCCTAAGCCCAGGAGCTGGAGGTTGCTATGAGCTGTGACAGCACAGCACTCTACCCAGGGCGATAAAGTGAGACTCTGTCTCTACAAAAAAAAAAAAAAAAAGAAAGAAAAGAAAAATAATTTTCTTGATTCTTTTTCTGTCTGAACAGAAAATAATTTTTAAAATGTAAAAAATAAATGAAGATATTCATTTTCTTTCCCCTCCAGCTACAAAGAGAGAAATGCTGTTTGAATAATAAAAAAAACCATCTAAGGAATCTGCTTCAATCAAGTAACTATGTGCTAAGCCATCAGGAGTCCTAAGTTCCTATCACCAACCTGGTCTGGTTCATTTAAGAGTGTCCTTAGGAGGATAATTGGAATAAAAGATTCTCGTGAGATTTTCCCAGAAATCGTTACCAATCTTGAGAAAAATAACCTCCCAGAGAAGGCTGCAATTCTGATTGGTTATCTTCTGGATCATTTGTTGCCATGGTGATAGCCATCATCTCTCTATTATTAAAAAGAAGAAGCGATTGCAGGTTTTCTCTCTTTAAACTAGAAGAGAATCATTGGCATTTTCTCCCAGAGACATAATGGAAATAAAAGCCTAAGACTCTGCTAGATTTCTTATTTTTAAAAAGACATTGAGAATCCTTTCTCATTTAAATGAACCAAAGCGCTCAGCCCCACCACCATCAGTAACACATAAATGGTAGTTGTGGGTACTGCTGTGGCAGTTTGCTGTCATTTTCACCAGAGCCTCCACTGATGGGAGCTGAGAAGACAGCATGGCTGGCTCTGGAAGGCTCAACACTCTGTCCTAGCCAGGCCTGTGGTGCAGGGCTGAGCTAAGACAGAGATCCCTGGGTATTTTGTAGAGGGTGGGAGAATAGCCCCTCCTCAGCACACATTACGGCCTCCTGATGTGTGCCAGGCATTGCACTATGCCCTCTACACCCTCCGACCTCACTGCAACCTCTTAAGGGGGTTGGAGGGTTATGACTGCTCTTCTTTCTACAGAGGAGGACTCTAAAAACAGAGAGGTTAGGTCTCCTGCCCAAGGCCACACAGCCAAAAACTGGAGGATCAATGACTTATTTAAACCCAGTTCTGTCTGACTGGGTTTAGGAGGAGTAGGAGGAGTGTGGTGTAACCTAAAAGGCTCCTGATCTACCCTCAAGAGGGGCTGTTCATTGGATTTATCAGCAAGAGGTAGTAACACCCACTTACCTAATAGTCATGAAAAATCACAACTGTTAGTTGTGGAGCTCTTATGTGCTATGCTATTGGCCAACCATTTTAGATGCATAACCCCACTACATCCTGCCAAATTGTGGGAGAGAAATTATTGTTTTCTCAAATTGCACAGAGGAGGAGACTGCAGTTCAAAGAGGTGATTAAATGGCCCACGTCATACAACTGGGAAGTATTGGAACCATGGTTATGTATTTATGCTTGCCTGCCTCCAAAGTATCTATTCTTCTCCATTACACTATTCAGAAAGGATAACTAGCTTCAGGCCAGGCGCGGTGGCTCACGCCTGTTATCCTAGCACTCTGGGAGGCCGAGGCAGGTGGATTGCCTAAGCTCATGGGTTCAAGACCAGCCTGAGCAAGAGCGAGACCCCTCATCTCTAAAAATAGCCGGGTGCTGTGGCAGGCAGCTGTAATCCCAGCGACTTGGGAGACTGAGGCAAGGGAATCACTTGAGCTCAAGACTTTGAGGTTGCTGTGAGCTATGACACCATAACACTCTACTGGGGGTGACAAAGTGAGACTCTGTTGCAAAAAAAGAAAAAAGAATAACTAGCTTTGGATACGAGTGTGGACCAATTCAGTGCACAAAGGGCTTGTTGAACCCAAGTAACAGCCCTGCTATGTTCTGATTAGCTGCTTCTGTTTTTGTTCTGACTATCTATAGCTGCATAACAAGTCGTCTCAAGATCCAGCAAGCCCACTACAGGGTATATATATCCAAAGGAAATGAAATCAGTATGTCAAAGAGATATCTGCATTGCCATGCTCATTGCAGCATTATTCACAATAGCCAAAGTGTGGGATCAGCCTAAGTGTCCATCAATGGATGAATTAATAAAGAAAATATAGTACATGAGATATGCATACACGATGGAATACTGTTCAGCCTAAAAAGAAGAAAATTCTGGGCGCGCTTGTGGCTCATCGAGTAGGGCGCCGGCCCCATATACCGAAGGTGGCAGGTTCAAACCTGGCCTCGACAGAACTGCAAAACAGAAAAATAGCCGGGTGTTGTGCCTGTAGTCTCAGCTACTCGGGAGGCTGAGGCAAGAGAATCACCTAAGCCCAGGAGTTGGAGGTTGCTGTGAGCTGTGTGACGCCATGGCACTCTACCGAGGACGATAAAGTGAGACTCTGTCTCTCCAAAAAAAAAAAGAAAGAAAGAAAGAAAATTCTGTCAGTTGTAGCAATATGGGCCAACCTGAAGGATATTATGTTAAGTGAAACAAGCCAGGCACAGAAATACAAATACTGCCTAATCTCATTCACATGAGGAGTGTAAAAAAGTCAAAATCATAGAAATAGGGAGTAGAATGGTGGTTACCAGGGGTAGCAGGGGAAGTTGGGGAGATGCTGGTCAGAGGGTCTACATTTTCATTTAGACAGGAGGAATAGTTTCAAGAGATCTATTGGTGAGTATAGTTAATATCAATGTATTGTATTCTTGAAAATTACTAAGAGAATTTAAAAATCACCCCAAAGTCTAATGGCTTAAAACAACAATTATTTCTCTTACAAGTTTGCAATTTAAGGCCAGGTGTGGTGGCTCACACCTGGGAGGCAGAGATGGGCAGATTTCTTGAGCTCAGAAGGTCGAGACCAGCCTGAGCAAGAGTGAGACCCCATCTCTAAAACTATCTGGGCATTGTGGCAGGTGCCTGTAGTCTCAGCTACTTGGGAGGCTGAGACCAGAGAATCACTTGAGCCCAGGAGTTTGAGGTTGCTGTGAGCTATGAGGGCAAGGCACTCTATGGAGGGCAACACAGTTAGACTCTGTCAAAATAAACAAAAGCCCTACTGATTTGCAGTTTAGAGAAGACTCAATTGGAACACTTCTCTGCTCTGCATGGTGTTAATGTAAAGCATCAGAATCTACTTTCAAGAACACAGCTGTTTTCCTGGCCGTTTTCTGGGAGCTTAGCTGGAACTGAAGTCTTAGAACCTCATTTCCTCTCCACATGAGTCTATCCTCTGTCTGCTTGAACTTCCTTGTAGCATGGCAGCTAGGTTTCAAGAGTCAAAAGTCCTAAAAGAACAACAACTTGTGGCATTTTTATGATCTAGCTTGGGAAATCATACCATGTCACTTCTGCTTTGCTCTATTAGTCGAGGCAGTCAGCAAGGCCCACTTAAGATCAAGGGAAAAGGGTACAGACTCCACTCTTTGATTCTAGAAAAGCATGTGGAACAGGAGATATTATTGTGATCATCTTTAGAAAATAAAATCTGCCATACTCTTAAAGGCCATGTAGGGTAGAGTGGACTCTTTTGTTCAGTACCTCCTTGCCCACTGTTTGAGGAAAAAGGCAGTTTTACTACAGAGGATGGGAGGCTAAAGACTCAACATGGTCTTGGCCTTGGAGCTCTAAAAATCCAAGAGTCTAAGAATTGTTTTGAGGACAAAAAATGGCATTTGAGAAGAGAGTGCATTTTGGGAATATTTAAGGATCCATGTGCTGGACCTGCCTTTTATTCAATGATACCAAAGATCTCCAGATAACTCAGTAGGTAATGCAGGAAACAGAATGGCATTCTATACCTGGATATTTAAATCTTTCCCAAGTCTTGGAAAGCTTTCTGCTATTATTTCTTTGACTAAGTTTTCTACTCCTTGCTCTTGCTCAACTCCCTCTTGAATGCCAGTAATCTCTTTTGAGATAATTTTCTATGTCTTGAAGGTGATCTTTATCCAGTTTCATTCTTTTCTCTTTTTTTTTGAGACAGAGCCTCAATCTGTCACCCTGGATAGAGTGCTGTGGCATCACAGCTCACAGCAACCTCAAATTCTTGGGCTCAAGCGAGTCTCCTGCCTCAGCCTCCCAAGCAGCTGGGACCACAGGCACTTGCCACAACACCCGGCCATTTTTTGGTTGCAGCCATCATTGCTGTTTGGCAACACCAGGCTGGATTCGAACCCACCAGCTCAGGTGTACGTGGCTGGCGCCTTAGCCCGTTGAGCCACAGGCGTCGAGCCCCGTTTCATTCTTTTCAAACAGCCTCTCTTTGAGTTCCCTGATTCTTCGCTTGATCCATTCTCCTATTGAGAGCCTCTAATAAATTTTTCAGTTCAGCAAGTATATTTCTCAGTTTCAAGATTTCTTTTTTTTTAATTATTTTTCAATCTGCCAATAAATTCCTCTGATAAATTTTTGAATTGCTTTATTGTATCATTTTGGAGGTCACTGAGTTTCGTTAAAACTGGTATTTTGAATTCTTGGACAGAAAGCCCATATGTTGCTCTCATTACAATAGTCACTAGCCCCTCACATTGTCCATTTGGGGAGTTTAGAGTTCCCTGTTTGCTGTTGTTTCTTGTGGATATACAACTATATCTTTGCCTTGAAGGGTTCATTATTTATTCCAGTCTGCTCTCTCTAGTTAGTTTTGGCCGGCCGGCCTTCCTTCCTTCCTTCCTTCCTTCCTCCCTCTCTCCTTCCCTCCCTCCCTTCCTCTCACTCTCATTTTTTTTCACAATCTCACCTTGTCACCCTGAGCAGAGTGCTGTGCTGTCCTAGCTCAAATAGCTCACAGCAACCTCACGCTCTTGGGCTCAAGTGATTCTCTTGCCTTAGCCTCCCAGGTAGCTTGAGATGACAGTCAGCTGCCACCAACGCCTGGATAGTTTTTTAGAAACAGGGTCTCACTCTGGCTCAGGCTGGTCTGGAACTCGTGAGCTCAAGCAATCGCCTGCCTTGGCCTCCCAGAGCGCTGGGATTATAGGTGGGAACCACCCCGCCCGGGCTGGTTTTGATTTTCAGTAGAAATCTTTGCTTAGAGGTTCTTTGTAATTTACCTGATTCTTTTTTTCTTTTTCCACTATGTTACTACCTCCTTTTCAGCACTAGATGGCGCGTTAAGCCCAGGTTTATCTTAATATCTGAGCTCTGTCCCTCCCAAAGGGGGAATTCCCAAAGAGGATATTCTGGTAGTGTGGGAAGGCTGACTCTCTAGTCAAACCTATTGAACAAAGCTCCTACGTGCAGTGCTGCGGAACAACCACTTTGTTTGGTGTCTCCTTTGGCCAAATGAAGGAGCAGGGTTTCCAGGGTTGAGAATGGTAGGTTGTCTTGCATCCCCTACCCAACCACCCTGCTTGCGTCTGGCTGTCCTCAGAATACTTCTGCCTTCAGGCACTGCCAATGCTTTTCCTGTGTTGAAGCAGGAAGAGGTCTTCTGCCAGGGAAGGATCGCAATTTTAAATAGGATGGTCATGGTGGGTCATAATTGAGAATGTGTCATTCGAACCACGCCTTCATGCTACGGAGGGGATAAGCCACATGGACACTGGGGGGAGAGCACTTGAAGAAGAGGAATTAATACAAAGACCCTGAGGCAGGAGCCAGCCAGAAATGTTCCAGGAACAGCAAAGAGGTCTATGTAGCTTGAACCGAGCAACCGAGACGGGAGCACAGAGAGGTGAAGTGAAACAAATAATCAAGTCATCAGATTGTGGTGTGGGCGAAGCGATAAAGAATCTTGTTAGAATTGGTGTTTATCCAGTTGGTGGATATAAACTGATATGTTATTGGGGTATTGGTTTTTTTGTTTTCTTTCCTTTTTTTTGAGACAGAGTCTCACTTTGTCATGATAGAGTGTGATGGTATTACAGCTCACAGCAACCTCAGTCTTCGGCTCAAGTGATTCTCTTGCTTCAGCCTCCTGAGTACCTGCCACTATAGACACCCACCACAGTGCCTGCCTATTTTTAGAGACGGGGGTCTTGCTCTTCCTCAGGCTGGTCGAACCCATGAGCTCAGGCAATGCACCCACCTAGGTCTCCTAGAGTGTTAGGATTACAGGCGTGGGCCACCACGCCCTGTCCATGTTATTGGGATTTTAATTTACATTTCCCTGATTTCAGTGGAGTTGAGTCTTAGTTTGTTGGTCATTTCTAAAGCTAGGAAGATTTGAGATTAATACTGAGACTCTTAAATGACTGTAATAGAGACAAATTGGAAGCCTGGAAGCCCAGGAGGTTCCCTGGAAGGTCACTAACATCATTTCCCAATCCTGGAAAGGAGGGGTTTTGAGACCAGGGTTACCAGATTTAGCAAATAGGAATACAGGATGGTTAGATGAATTTGAATTTCAGATAAACAGCAAAAGAAAAGTTTTATTAGCGTGTCTTATGCAATTTTTGCTCAAACATATTACATTGAGCAAAAGAAGCTGAGCACAGAGAGAGCGCTTCTCTCTCCCCACTAGAATTCTCTCCTTCTACCAGAAGCTTTAGTGTTTTCTGTATTCTTTTCTGTAAATAAATTCTGTCTTACCACTAGGGGGTGAGGGGGAATAATGTAATGAAGAATAATAAAATACATGTTAAAAAAAAAAAAGCAGAAGCTGAGCACAGAAGAATACATGTGCTGGACATGGTGGCTCCTCATAATCCCAGCTACTCAGGAGGCCAAGGCAGGAGGATTGCTTGAGTCCAGGAGTTCAAGACAAGCCTGGGAAACACAGCATAAGCCCCACATCTAAGAAAAAAGAATTAAAATTAAATAAAGTAAAATAAATACAACTCCATTTCTATAAAATTCTAAAACAAGGTTGGCGCTCGAGTAGGGCGCCAGCCCATATACCAAAGGTGGCGGGTTCAAACCTGGCCTCAGCCAAACTGCAAAACAGAAAAACAACCAGGCATTGTGGCAGGCGCCTGTAGTCATATTTATTTTACTTGGGAGGCTGAGGCAAGAGAATAGTCTAAGCATCCCCCCCAAAAAATTCTAAAACAAGCAAACTAATCTATGATGACAGAAGTCAGAATAATGATTGCTTGAGAAGGGCAAGAATTGACTGTAAAGGGGGACAGGGGTGCTACCTTTGGGGTGATGGAAATGTTCTACAGCTATTGTATTGTCTTGGATGATGGTTACACTGATGTATGCAATTGTCAAAACTCAAAATTCATTGAATTGAGTACCTAAGATTAATGGCATTTTTTTTTTTTTTTTGTAGAGACAGATTCTCACTTCATCGCCCTCGGTAAAGTACCATGGCGTCACACAGCTCACAGCAATCTCCAAATCCTGGGCTTAGGTCACTCGGGTATTTTTTTTTTTTTTTTTGGAGACAGAGCCTCTAGCTGTCACCTTGGATAGAGTGCTGTGGCATCACTGCTCACAGCAACCTCCAATTCCTGGGCTCAAGCAAGTCTCTTGCCTCCGCCTCCCAAGTAGATGGGACTACAGGCGCCCGCCACAACGCCTGGCCATTTTTTGGTTGCAGCCGTCATTGTTGTTTGGCAGGCCAGGGCTGGATTCGAATCTGCCAGCTCAGGTGTACATGGCTGGCGCCTTAGCCCATTGAGCCACAGGTGCTGAGCCAACCCCAGCTATTTTTTTGTTGCAGTTTGGCTGGGGCCGGGTTTGAACCTGCCACCCTCAGTATATGAGGCCAGTGTCCTACTCACTGAGCCACAGGTGCTGCCCAGATTAATGGCATTATTTTTATTTATTTATTTTGAGACAGAGCCTCAAGCTGTTCCCGTCAGTAGAGTACGGTGGCATCACAGCTCACAGCAACCTCCAACTCCTGGGCTCTCCCAAGTAGCTGGGATTATAGGCACCAGCCACAACGCCTAGCTATTTTTTGGCTGGTGCCTTAGCCGCTTGAGCCACAGATGCCAAGCCTAGTGGCATTTTTTGAATGCAAATTATGCCATACATGCAAAATAAATTGGGTGACATAGCTAACTGTGAACCAGTCAGAAGCAAGGAAGTAAGACTATGTTGATTGGCTTATGCCTGAGCCACAGGGGCCTTCACTAAAGGCACAAAATTAGATTCCACTAAAGGAAAGGAAGTTACAAAAAGGGGGTACATGGGGCAGGGTTAACAACTATGCTTGGCTGCTATAACAAACAGATCCAAAATAACAGCTTAAGCCATTTAGATATTTATTTCTCTTTCAAAAAAAGGGATTTTTTGTTTTTTTGTAGAGACAAGAGTCTCACTTTATCACCCACTAGAGTGTCGTGGCATCACATAGCTCACAGCAACCTCCAGTTCCTGACCTGAGCTTAGGCGATTCTCTTGCCTCAGCCTCCAAAGTAGCCAGGACTACAGGAGCCCGCCATAACACCTGGCTATTTTTTTTTTTTTTTGAGACAGAGCCTCAAGCTGTCACCCTGGATAGAGTGCTATGGCATCACAGCTCACAGCAAAAAAAAATAGCCGGGGCGCAGCGCCTGTGGTTCAACGGGCTAAGGCGCCCGCAACATACACCTGAGCTGGTGGGTTCGAATCCAGCCCGTGCCACCAAACAACGACAGCTGGCTGGGCGCCTGTAGTTCCAGCTACTTGGGAGGCAGAGGCAGGAGACTCGCTTGAGCCCAAGAATTGGAGGTTGCTGTGAGCTGTGATGCCACAGCACTCTATCCAGGCACTGTCTCAAAAAAAAAAAAAAAATGGAGGTAATAAGTCCATAAGGAGGTTGTGATACCTGAGTTAATGCAGGAAAGATGTTTGGACTAGTGTCTGGCACAGAGTAAGTGCTCAAAAGTGTTAATAAGGCTGGGTGCCTGTGGCTCAAACAGCTAAGGCACCAGCCACATACACCTGAGCTGGCGGGTTTGAATCCAGCCTGGGCCCGCCAAACAACAATGACGGCTACAACCAAAAAATAGCCGGGCGTTGTGGTGGGTGCCTGTAGTCCCAGCTACTTGGGAGGCGGAGGCAGGAGACTTGCTTGAACCCAGGTGTTGGAGGTTGTTGTGAGCTGTGATGCCATGGCACTCTACCCAGGGCGACAGCTTGAGGTTCTGTCTCAAAAAAAAAAAAAATGTTAATAAAATTATTTATTAATGTTAATATTTATATTTAATAATTATAATTAATAACAGTATTATTTTTATTATTTCACAGGCATAATACAGAAATTAAGATCTGCCTGATAGAAATTGAGGGGTAAGAGAGAGAAGATAGAGATCACAAACCTTGACTTCACTTTGCTAAAGCTAACGAGATAAAAAGGAAATTTTAATGCTTCATTTAATAAAAATTTGTGCATGATGGTGGGCAGCCAGCGTCAAGAGTACTGGAACCAGGAAGGTTAATGCCAATAAGACTTTTATTTATTTATTTATTTTTTATTTTAAGGATATACATAAAATGAAGACACCTTTATTTAAGAAAATCTACTAAATGTTGGGGGTTTTTTTTCCAGTGGTAAGACAGAATTTATTTACAGAAAACACTAAAGCTCCTGGTAGAAAGAAAGAACACAAGTGGGGAGAGAAAAGCTCTCTCCATTTCTCTCCCAGTCTTTCCCTGTCTCCCTCTTTAGGCTTTTAGTCTCCGGGTATATATAGGTGTATGGGTTCCTTGGTCAGGAAATGAATGAACACAGTCCCTTCCACCAGGGCCAAGGTGAATGAATGTATCAATGAATGGACACAGTCCATCCACGGAATTGAGGCCTATGAAATTGACCTAGGCATAGGAAATGGGGATTCTACATCTAGTCCTAAGTGTAAAGTGAAGGAGACACCAAGGCACAGGTGTTTCATCCGGCCTTTTTGGCTGTTGGAGCCTCCGGTGGGGGTTGGAGGTCCCCCTCCTTGCCTGTCATCCAGCCCGCTGGTTCTTCAGCTGGCTGCCGCAACACAGACACCGCCAAGGAGGAGGCAGCAGGTCCGCCAGCTCTCCTGAGCTGGCTAGGGCGCCAAATGTCCTGCATCAATTCTCCTTCTCCGAGTAGAAACCCTAACTTCTGTTAGGGAGAAGGGGTGAAGACTCAATCTAACTGCTTCCTGCTGAATCGGGCGATGATAGAAGGGGGCAGTTAGGGTTTCTCCAGAGGGAGAAAAGACTTTAAATTATTTATTTGTAACAGAGTCTCAAGCTGTCGCCCTGGGTAGAGTGCCATGACCTCACAGCTCACAGCAACCTCCAACTCTTGGGCTCAAGCATCCTCTTACCTCAGTTTTTCTATTTTTAGTAGAGACAGGGTCTGGCCTTTGCTCAGGCTGGTCTCGAACTCCTGACTTCAAGTAATCCACCCACCTCGGCGCCTCGGAGTACTAGGATTACAGGTGTTCAGCCACAGCACCCAGCCATAAGACTCTTGATTCACCTCTTCTTCACCTGTCCCCTGTATCAGTTTTATTCTCATTTTCTCTAGATACTTTCTTCCCTGAGCTATACAGGGGTCAGATGAGAAAATGGCCACAGGTGGAACCTAT
Source organism: Arctocebus calabarensis (assembly GCA_963573935.1). Classification (NCBI taxonomy): domain Eukaryota; kingdom Metazoa; phylum Chordata; class Mammalia; order Primates; family Lorisidae; genus Arctocebus; species Arctocebus calabarensis. Next base: position 32,558 of record CAUYON010059348.1, on the reverse strand, counting down.
AGGAAGCACCTAGTCCTTCACAGTTACACCACTCAAAAGGCAAGCTCCATATCCAAAAACTCAAAGGGTTCTCACTGGCTCAGTCTACATCTGTTTCAAGTGAGGCATGATTGGCCCAGCTTGACTCATTTGCCCAGCCCTCAGCCAACCATTGTGGTAGGAAGGGGGACACATAAAAGAATGTCAGCTCCTATTCTAAACAAGGATGACATTATCTGATCTCCCCCTAAACAGCCTCAGCTAACCTTCACGTCAGTTCTTTTTCCTGCCATTCCTAGAACTCTGGAATAAGGAATGAAAACCAGATCGTCTAGGAGACGACCAGAGAGTCATTGGGAAGCCTGGTCTTCCCAGGCAAGCACAGATCCTGTATACAGAAGGCGCCCATATACTTGTTGAATGAATGACTGAATCAACACAATGTTACCAGAGGCTGTCCTGGGACCGCTCCAATTTCACAAACCCTTACCGCATCAAGAATGAATATAGGGGCCCTGCACAGTGGAAGAGTGTCTCAGGACGCAGAGACATACTCTGAGAAGGCTGAGGCTTTAGGCTTAGCGTGGAACCCTGAAGACCCCACTGTCTCAAAGGGCCCTTTTGAGGGCGGAGTTTCTAGACCTCAGCATTTTGGATTGAACCACCTTCCATCTGTTAAAAGGGAGAGCGGAGAAAGTCATTCTACCGCTTTCCCGAAGCCTTTTACCACTCCCCGAACACCAAGACAATCTATTTGCTTCTCTAACAGCCGCATAGTTTCCTCTTTTGCTTCATTATGTCTCTGAGCTCCTCGCCGCCACACATTTGAGGCTTCCCCACCACCACCTCGCAGTGGCTCGTCCCAGTTTGACGCATTGCAGGGAAGACAGGACCAATCGGCACCGTGCTCTCATTTCTGCCATAGGATCGGACCAATAGTGACGCCGCTGACAGAGTGACGCACCACTGCCGCCGAGAGGTACCCTTCCGCCGGGGAGGAAAGTGGAGTGGAACAGGGGGCGGGGCGCGCGGCGACAGAAAGTAGTCCCGCGGCGAGAGAGCGCGCGCGCGCGCCCGGTGGCAAATCCCGGTCTCGTGTGGGGTGGGGACTAGAGCTCCGCGGACCCGTCGCTGCGGAGCGGGGCGCGGAGGGATCCGTGGGAGCCGCAGTGCGGCGGCGCGCGGGCCGAGCGAAGCGGGGCGCGCGCGGCGGCCGTTGAGGGACCGTTGGGGCGGGCGGCGGCGGCGGCGCGCGCGCTGCGGGCGGTGAGTGTGGAGTCGCTGACGCGCGGCGGAGCTCGAGCTGCTGCAGCTGCTGCCGCCGCCGAAGAAACCTTGATCCCCGTGCTCCGGACTCCCGGGCCTCGCCATGGTAAGTGAGGCTGGGGGACGGCGTGGCGGGGCAGGACCCCCGAGAGGGAGGGTGAGCCGCAGCGGGGGCGTCCGGGCCCCAGCGAGCGCGTCGGGACCCCCTCTCTACACCTCTGTAGGGGGCACTTGAACCCAGAGTGCTGCGTCTGGATCCCAAAAGGCTTCCAAAAGCGACTTTAACACTACATGGGGGGTTTAGATTCCCTAATGGTTGTCTAAGCCCCCCAAAGGGGGCATTTGAACCCACGATGGAAACGTCTGGATTCTCAAAAGAGATGTTTGCACCCCCCCCAAAAGGATTTTTTTTTTTTTACCCAGGATGGGGTGTTTGGTCTCCGAATTGGAGTGTTTGGACCCCGGTGAAGGCTGTTGGGTCCTGAGAGGATGCAGGGAGGCTGGGCTGCTTCCGAAGGGGTGCGGTGGGCAGCTGGGCCTGGGTGGGGAGGGGGTGCGCCTGGAGGGCAGGGAAGAGGGTGGGGGTGGCATCCAGTGACTTCTGCAGGTTAGACGGGACGTGGGGGGGTCTGCAAAGACCAGCACTGCAGAGGAGGAGGGCGAGGGGTGAGTGGCAGCAGAGGTTAGAAGATGCGCTTGAAGCCTTCCAGGACTGAGAAGGATCAGGGTCGTGGATGGGGTTCAAAAGAGTTAGCAAGATCGGTGCTTCTCAGTGAGGGAGGAACGGGTGCTTGTGATGCATTCCAGGGGTAGCTGGGAAAGGTTCTGAGGTTACTAATGGGTTACTACTTAGACTAGGAAGAGAGACTTTTTTTGTTTTTTAATGGGGGATTGGGGAGAAGTGTTGTGTTTGGATCTGTGAGAAGATGGGTTTCCAAGGTGAAGGGTGGGAGAGGGCATTGGCTGGGGCACTGGGAGGTGAATGAATGGCAGCTAAGGTGGGCCTGGGTTTAGAGGTGGTCGTCTGGAGCTGTCTACCAGCCTCCAGGGAAAGGCAAGGACAAAGATGGCTCAAACCAGATTGGGAGTGGACTGCAGAGGCCAAAGGGAATGCTTATTCAGTCTCTCTTCCCAGGAAGAACAGGGCTGGGTGAAAGGCACCAGGGCAGTGGGAGCAGGTGGGCGGAGTTGTTCAGGCCCCTATTGCGCACTGAAGCTGTATGAAATGGGGGTGGGGGATCAAAGTTTGGGGCACATCAGATGAGCTGGCTTTTTTAACCCCAGAGATCTCTCTCCCTTGCTACCCCTTTCAGGCCAAGAGAGCCCTTTTCCAAACAGGAGTGCTTCCTTCTCATGATCTCCAGCTTCACACACCATTCTGCCTCTCCTCACTGATGCCAAATGACAGTGCAGTACAGTGTGGCGTCAGTGACAATCAGATGCCTATTCCCTTGCCCTCAGGGTGGGGGCTGCAGAACTTGATCAGAAAGGGCCTGGATGGGGGGACCCCTTCATCAGCCTAAAGTCCACTTCTTCCATTCAGGGTCCTCACTGAGTGTTTCTGTTAATTCTCGCAGGTAGGGCTTTGAGAGAAAACCAGCAAACTAGTTCTTTCCTTTTCCCTGCCACCCACAACACCCACAGCCCCCCCAGGCTCAGCCTGGGAACCTGTGCATAGCCATCCTCCCTGGCAAGGCTAGAAGAGCAGGCAGCCGCTACTGTGTATCAGATCTCATACTTGCTGACACAGACCTGGTGGCTCCTCTTGCCGCTACCCCATTTTCCCCCAGCAAAAGCTTGCTAGAGGGGCCTTAAAATGCTAGCAGGTGCCAGCAGGCCCCCCCCACCCCCCAAATAGGGCTGGAGCTTTGCCCTAATTAGTTTCTCTCTCCATTTGTAATGAGCAAGGTATGAGTGGGACAAGTCACTGTTAACTGGCCTTGGACTTTGGCCTGAGCTCTGTGGCTCCTCCTTGGCCCTGGTGAGGGGCCCTGGCCTTGGTTTCTGATCTCATCTAACACTGCTCTCTGGCATTGACTGGGGGCTGGGACACGGCAGAGAAATAATACCCTCTTACCCTCCCCCACCCCACTTTTTTTTTTTCCCTTGTCCAGCTCCTTGCTAGAGGCTAAGATGAGGAATAAGAAAGCTAGAGACCAGCTGGGTTATTTTGGATATAGTTTTGGTGAAAGCTTACAATCTTCAGTTCTGTAAGGGAAAGAAGCTCTGAGAAGGGGTCCCAGCAATGATTAATAATCACTTCTCGGATGATGTTTCGCAGGCAGCAACCATACATAAGCTCAGAGCTAGGACCTTTCCTTGACCAAGCAGGCAAGTGGGTCTCTCCTAAATGGAGGAGAGAGTGTCTGGTAGGCCCTTGTGCAGAGCCACGCCTATTTGCAGCAACCCTATGACAACCAAACGTGGCAGTACCTCATCTGCATCTTCTAGCTTTTTGGTGGGGAATGGCTAACACAGCCACTCTTGAGCATTCTGCAACCTGTCCCAGCCTCCTTGTCCCCAGCCCCTTACAGTGATGCCCAAAGGTAGGGGAGATCTGGGATTCTTGCACAGCAGGGGTGTGGGGTGGGAATTCCCTGATTGGGCTTGCTTTTCCATTCTAGGGCAGGGAAAGAGAATGAAAAGCAGATGGAGTAGCAGGCCTCCTCCCCAGGCTGCTCCTCTCCTCCGTTCTTCTTCCCCTTCCCTGGCAAGGCCTGGCCTCTGTAACCAGAAGCCCATCCTCTCTTCTCACTTTGCTCTAGTGGCTTCCTCAGGTGTCAGAAGCTAGGGAATGGCCCCAGGTTTCTTTGCCCAAAGGAGCCAAGTGAGGCAGATGGAGCAAGGGGCTCATGGGCCTGGGGCTGCCAGGTTAGCATTCAGGAGCCTAAAAACCCAGTCTTCTGGAGGTAATGCAGAAGAATCCTCATTTGGCATCCTGACCTTTCTTTCAGACTTTGGACTTTTCTAGAATATGCATGTGTGGCATTTTTCTTCCTTTGCCTTACTTTCTCCTGCTCCCTTGGCCATCTCCCTTCTGTCGTCATCACTTTGATTTCCCTTCCCATTCTGTCTCTGTGGGGCTTGGCCTCAGTTCCTCATCCCTTAGATTAAAAAGAATTTTTAATCTGCAATTCTTAATATTTGGGATGAGGTGGGAGTGAGAGAAGCAGGCAATGGTTTGTTTCTAGCTTATACAACCTCTATGTAGAATAATGCAAATACACACAGTAGTTTGCATCAATTTCTGAGGCTTTCAAACCCAGGGGTACAAACCCACTATGGACTTAGAACCCCTTTCCCCTAATTGTGAAAGGAAGTAAAGGAAGGGGAACGGTCATGTGGACCCAAAGTGGTCCGAAGATGGTGGTACTTTATTGACAGCATTTACAAAAACCAAGGAAAATTTGTCTTCTGGCTACCTGAAGCTAAATGCTGGGATTCAGGCCTCCATCTACTTCCTGCCCCACAGGCTGTCTGTGTGTGGCTGATTCCCAGCACACCAGTGCAGGAGAAGCTAGTCCCTGCATCTCTTCTGCCCCACCCCCAAACCCTGCATGCAGCAAGGGCTGCCTGCCAGCAACTGGCCAGTTCCCAGAATGGCCAAGGCTGAAAGGGGTTAAAACTGCAGTGCAAGCAGACTTCAGTCCTTTGCCACCACTGCAGCTGCATGCTGCTGTCCTCTCCCTGACATTTGCCCCTCCTACCCAAAAGAAATAGAACAGAATGGCACCCTGTGCACAAGGGAGTAATCCAGCTGCCTCCAGCCTGACCAGAGTTCTTTCAGGCACTCAAGCATCTCAGAACCACTAGTTAGGAGAATTTTTGCCATTGGGTCTAGTACCTACCTGGGCCTAATACCTCCAAATAGGTGACACAGAAACTAGCAAAGAATAGCCCCAGCCATCATCCCTGTGCCCTGCCGATGGACTGGCCTGTTTCAGTTCAGAGCCTTCTAGAGCTGCTTGATTGGGCCCCCAGGGCAACTGCTCCCTTTACGCAGCCTCCGAGGCTCCCAGCAGCCAAGCACAAACCTGTGCTGTGCCACACCAGTGCAGCTGGTTTGGGGCTAGGGCGAGTGTTTCTCCCAACCCTGTGGCTCCAACACACTGGGTCGAGATTGGAATCCCGTGGGCCCAGGCAGCTTAATCAGGCCCTGCTTCCAACAGACCTGGGTGTCCAGCCCACCCTAATACCCAACTTCATCACTGGACCCTAGCTATGCCATGCACCTCTCTCACCCAGCAAGACTGAGTGGAACTGGCCTCACCAGAGGGTGCTGAGTAAGGAAGATACATCCATGGTAGCTGACTGGCCTGGTGACTAATAACTTTCTCCTTCCTGCTTTTCCAGGCTGACCAGCTGACTGAGGAGCAGATCGCAGGTGAGTTTTATCGCATTCCCCTCACCTTGCCTCAAGAAAGCTTCTGCACCCCCAGCCAAATCTTATTCACCCAGGATAACATCTGAAGGATGAACATGTGTGGCCCCTATATTACCTAATGCTATACTTTGTGCCCACAATGTTGATAAATGTGTGTAAGAGCATACCAGAGCCCCAGGAACCCCAAACCCTCTGGTCCTGAGACGGATGTTCACCAGATGGCAAGACAAAGGCTATATTCCTCTTCTGGCCTTGGATCACCTAGGGCTTTTGATATCAGTGGCTGCAGGAGGAACCCAGCTATCTCTCCCAGCTCCAACCAGATAGGCTTAGAAGATGCACTCCCTGCCTCCCTGCGGGCCTGCAGAGCTCCTGTCCCACTTTAGGAGCCGCCTAGGAGATGGCTCTGTCACTCCCACCTCTGCACTTGCCTGTGCTTTGCGCTCACTTCCTTCTGCATGTGCCTGTGCTTGCCTCTTCCTCTGCCAGAGATGCTTCTCTCCCAGCTCTGCCTGGGCAGCTACTTCTCATCCTTTAGGTCTCAGCTCAAATGTCACTCTGGAGAGGCCTTCCCTGACCCCACATCTCAAGTAGACAGCCTTCCTTCACTCTGTCACATCACTGTTAATTTCCTTCATAGCCTTTATCACTATCTGTAATTTTTTTATGTCTTTATCTATTATATTTCCCGTCAGTAGATATGAGCTCCATGTGTTTAGGACTTGATTATGTTGGTCCCTGCAGTATCCTCAGTACCTTCAACATAGTAGGTGCTCCATAAATTTTTGCTGGTGGAACAAGTGAGTAAAGAAATGATTGTGTATCCCTCAGTAAACTAAAAGAAATCCCTAGAGCCTATCTAATTCATTTTGTAGCCATCTAGCCCCCAGAAAGTTCAGCTACAGGGACTGTTACATGATTGAGTATTTCTGTATTCCCTCTCTTCCCCAAACTGAGCTGCCTAAGGGTAAGGACCAACTCTTGGTTTATCTCTTAAGCTGTAGGCCAGCACAAGGTAGATAAAAGGGAAGATTCTGGGAATGGATCCCTGGGCCCTGCCAGCTACCTGAACCCCAGCTTTGCTTTCAGGTTGAGCCAGCTATGTGACAAATGCTAAATGCCTAGCCTTCTGAAGTGGGTGGAGGCAGGAATGCACTTGCTCTCTCTTATTTCTACCCCCAGCCCCTAACACACAGAATCACATTTGCAGCTTCAAAATTTTGTCCCCTGGCAGCTATGGAGACCCGCTGAGAAAAAGCAGAGGACTGCCTTGTTTAGTGCCCAGGGAGCTCAGGGTGCCCACATGACCCACCCTTTTCCCTCCCCCAAAACAACAAGGCCTCAGTTGAGGGAGGGACCAACAACCCCGAAGAGACTATTATATATTCCCAGGGCCTTGTAGCTCAAGGTCACAGCTGCCCAGCTCTGTGTGTCCTACCCTGCCTGCCACCCATACCCCAACTCTCTGCCCTTGTGTAACACAAACACAATCTGCTTATCACCTTGTCCCCATTAGCAAAGTGTCCACCACCTCACCTCAGCCCACATCCTCTGGGAATAGGCTGCTGGGCATCTGTTCTTTAAGGTTTGGGGGGAGGGGAGCACCAGGTGCCAAAATGGGCCCAGTGGGAGGGCAGGAGCCACGTGCTTCCCTCTGCTCTGCAAACAGTATCTCACTCCTGATGTGTCCCCAGCTGTGGCCTTCCCACTCAGCACCACTAGCTCCTCATCCTCCTGGCTTGGCAGCCGTCCCCTCGCCTCCCATCCCCCCACCCACCCCACGCACCGTCCGTCAGCCATGTTCTGCCGACCACCCCCACACTTCACCACACACAGCGGCTCAGCTCTTCCTCTGGAAGTGGGTAGCACCCACAGCAGGGCACAGGGTTGGCAGTCCCAGTCAGAAGCGACTCAGTGCCCACATTTCCTCTTCAGGCCAACCCAAGGTATTCCATAACCACCCCTCCCTTTTCTCCCCTACCCTTCCCAAGCAGTTGACCTTGTATAGCATGATCTTAGCTCTCATCCACTCTATAACTTTGGTCCCTTTCATTATTTCATTGGTTTTGAGGGAGAAACCAAAGCCAGGAACCAAAAAGAAATGTAGAATTATCTATGGACAGCTATTGGCCCATTTTCCCCATAGTCTTCACTGAGCTAGCATGACTGAATGCATAGCTTTGCCTGGCACAGCATAGATGTTCAGTGGCTGTTTTGAAAGAAGGGTTCTACCCTGAGCACTAAGGAGAAAGGGTTGGACAGAACTTGAAGTCTGTCCCAGTTTCTTTAGGTGATACTGACTCCCTTAGCCTTCAGGGTAGAGTCCCGCATCCACAGGGAAGGATGTCCCCATGAGCCTTTTCACTCCTGACTCAGTCCCCTTCTTTCCCCAGAGTTCAAGGAGGCCTTCTCCCTCTTCGACAAAGATGGAGATGGCACTATCACCACCAAGGAGTTGGGGACAGTGATGAGATCCCTGGGACAGAACCCCACTGAAGCAGAGCTGCAGGACATGATCAATGAGGTGGATGCAGATGGTGAGCCCCCAGGGACTATGTAGGCAGCCATACTCATGGTACAGGGAGCCTCCCTTAGGATGATGGATGTACCAGTATCTCTTCTGCTGGGACTCTAGGGTCATTTTCCAGGGCCCAGGTGGCTATGGAATTCCTCCCTCCTTTCCCCACTTTCCAGGCAACGGGACCATTGACTTCCCAGAGTTCCTAACCATGATGGCCAGAAAGATGAAGGACACAGACAGTGAGGAGGAGATCCGAGAGGCGTTCCGTGTCTTTGACAAGGTAAGCAGTCCTTTCCAGGGACAGCGCTGAGACTGATGCCAGCCTTCAGGCAGACAGCATAGAACTGGAGCTGCTGAGCCACCACTTTAGGGAGGCCTGGGTCCCAGTGCTAGTCCCACTACTAACCTGCTTTGCCACCTCGGGCAGCCCCTTTCCCTGTGTTCACTGCCAGGTGAGGGTGATGATGGTCTCTCTTGCTGCATCTCTCCTACCCGGAGAAGTCCTAGTGAAAACCTTTATCGTCCCCCCAGGATGGGAACGGCTACATCAGCGCTGCAGAGCTGCGTCATGTAATGACGAACCTAGGGGAAAAGCTGACCGATGAGGAAGTGGATGAGATGATCAGAGAGGCTGACATCGATGGAGATGGCCAGGTCAATTATGAAGGTGAGTCGGTGTCAGGCTTTGTCTCTGGGGTAAGCAAAGAGACAGCTTTGGGAGCAAGCCCCCAGGTCACCCATGGTCAATGCGCTGCTCAGCGCTCAACCTGCCCATCTGATTTCCTCTCTCTTTCTTTCACTCCACAGAGTTTGTACAGATGATGACTGCAAAGTGAAGGCCACCGGGCAGCTGGTGATGCCCGTTCTCTTGATCTGTCTCTTCTCGCGCGCGCACTCTCTCTTCAACACTCCCCTGCGTACCCCGGTTCTAGCAAACACCAATTGATTGACTGAGAATCTGATAAAGCAACAAAAGATTTGTCCCAAGCTGCATGATTGCTCTTTCTCCTTCCTCCTGAGTCTCCCTCCATGCCCCCTCATCTCTTCCTTTTGCCCTCCCCTCTTCCATTCATGTCTTTCAAGGCCGGATGCATTCATAAGATGAATCCCTCTCCAGTTCCCTTAGGGGAGGAGCCTCTGCCTTCCTCCTCCAGCCCGGGTGGCTCTCCCCCATTTTGGTTTGTTCCCTTTGGTTTGTCATCTTATTTTGGGTGCTGGGGTGGCTGCTAGCCCTGTCCTGGGACCTACTGGGGAAGGAAATGAGGCCCTTGCCCAGGCAGAAGAGCATGCCCTTTGCCATTGCATGCGACCAGCCCTGTGATCCTATGTGCAGATCCCAGCAGCCTTTTGGGGCAGGGGTGCCAAGAGAGGCATTCCAGAAGGATTTAAGGGGCATTGAGGAACTGTGGCATTGACCAGATGTGGCCCAGGAAGGGGTCAAGGGGCAAGGGGGCCATGGAAGCTGGCATTCTTTACTGCTGAAGGGGGCCGACTCACAGAGGACTGACAGAGTGGGCAGCACTCAGACCCCACTGGCTGCTGTTCTGAAACCATCAGATTGGCTTTCTAAGGTGTGGCTGGGTGGAAGACTGCTCATTTGGCCACTTTGCAAATTGTACTTGCCCACGTTCCTAAGCAATCTCAAGCTGTTCTGTAAATACCTGGTGCTAACATCCCATGCCGCTCCCTCATGATGCACCCACCCACCTGAGGGCCCGTCCTGGGAATGGTTGTGAGGATGGTTACTTTGTAATGTTCTGGTTACCCTTTTTTTTCCTTTGTGGCCCTTGAAACTTTGATTTTGTCCAAAACCATGCCGGGCTTGCCGATGGGTGGGGAGAGAAGATGGGCCCCACCACGCTCTCAAGAGAACATACCTGCAATAAAACAATCTTGTTGGCCAGCCACCCAGAGGATGGCAGCTGAGGCAGCCTCTGCTTCCTGGTCAGCCGGCACCTCCCGCTTCTCCGTGGTGACTTGGCGCCGCTTCCTCACATCTGTGCTCTGTGCCCACCTCTCCTCTGCCTCTCCCTTTGCCCACCTGCCTGCCCCCACATTCCCCAGCGGAGAGCATGATCCGTGCCCTTGCTTCTGACTTTTCGCCTCTGGGACAAGTAAGTCAATATGGGCAGTTCAGTCGTCTGGGTTGTTTTCCCTTTTCTGACCATTTCATCTGGCTCCTCCCACTCCCACCCCACACTGCCCAGGTCGATCAAGTGGCTTTTCCTGGGACCTGCCCAGCTTTGAGAATCTCTTCTCATCCAACCCTCTGGCACCCAGCCTCCGAGGGAGGGAGGGACAGGGCATAATGGGAGACCCAGCCAAGAGCTGAGGGTAAGGGCAGGTAGGCGTGAGGCTGTGGACATTTTTGGAATGTTTTGGTTTTGTTTTTTTTTAAACCGGGCAATATTGTGTTCAGTTCAAGCTGTGAAGAAGAATATATATCAATGTTTTCCAATAAAATACAGTGACTACCTGAAATGCTTCTCCCCACTTGTCTTAGTTTCTGGGCCTATTGTGGAAGAACCTTTCCTCCATGCTGGCTCTAAAGATATGACCAGTCAACACAGCAGAGTGAGCACCTGAATCAGAATTATGATTCCAGCTAGATGGGGCACAAATAGACATTAAGGTGAGCATTGAGAGGCCGACCCATCACTCCAAAGGACTGCAGACAAGGGTTCAGCCAATCAGGTGGCAGGGTTGAACTGAGACCTGACAAGTGGACAGATGCCTAACTGTTTAGGAGAGAAAAGGGTTTCCAGTCAGAGGGAACAGCGTATGTGGGTGGGCCTAAGGATGAGGAACTATAAGCCAGTGAAGCTGGTGAGAGTCTGGAGCAACATGGGGCCAAGTGAGCTATAGAGAGGAAAGTGGGGCTCACCTACATTGGGGTGATCCTCAGCAGGGTGTCTTGGGGGAGGAGGAAGCCCAGATGTGCTAAGTTCAGATATGCAATGGTGAGAAAATAGGCCTGAGCCCACAGAGAGGGTGTGGGACTCAGGGCTGGTTTGGAACAAAAATCCCCAAACAATTGAGAACTACAGAAAGCTCATTAACTTCCTGTGTTTAGTGAAGATTAAAGTCCTCCCACTGCAGTGAGGCTATAGTGGAGGGATGTGTCAGAATTCTTAGGAGCTTTTCCCAAAATACATGTGTTGCCCCCAGCCTGCAAATCCCACATGCTTCTCTCTCAGGGGGACGGGGAATGAAAAGTTAGGGAACATTGTCTTTAACTTCTGAACTTCTCACACAAGCACAGGAGCTAGGTGGTGCACCAGAGACACAAGTCCATAGAATTAAAAGAGGTCCTGCCACTCATCTTCACCTGGCCTTGGAAGGTTGGCGAAGCCTGGCAGGGCAGATCCTCAGGGCCCTCCTTATGGCAGAGAAATTAGACCTGTGCTGGGTCCTAGATGATGTAGGCCACTGGAGCCCAGCTTTGTGAGGGGGGAAGTTGGGAGTGGCAAGCCATTTGCCCAGAACCCCAGCTTCTGGGCCCACTTTTCCTGCCACATGGTTGTGGTTTGACATTTGGCAAAAAGACAACAGAGTATAGTAGATAACTCAGGGCCCGGGCCCAACCATTGGCCTTAGGATCCTGGCCCTTGGTCAGGTACCTTACCATCTCTTAACGACCCTGTCCATAAAATGGGGGTACCTACCCCCTGGGCTGAGTTGAGGATTGGCTATAAGGGAGCAGGAAGGAGGCCTGATGCGTTCACTCAGTGCCTAATAAACATTGGCCATTTGTCGGGTACCTTCCTCCTTCACAGGCTGTCTTTTAAGTTCTGCATCCATCATCTCACTGAAGCCTTCAAGCAGCCCTTTGGACTGGGTGCTGTTAGTCCTCATTTTTGCTGAGTAGGAAACTCAGGCCCAGAGGAATGAAGTCACTACTACAAGGTTATTGTGTAGGAGGTGGCAGAGCTGGAATCTGAATCAGATCTGACCTGATAGAATCTAAACTCTCAACTGCTGGGCTTAAGAGTAAATAAATGATAGTTTTTTTTAAAAAATACTGACTTCAGGCAGGCCAGAAACGGCCAGTGGGGAAGGTAGGCTGAGGCTGGCATCATGATGGTGGAATCTGGGAGCTACCCTCTTAGTAGCCAAGATACCTGTGGAAAATTTTGGTCTAGAATCTCTCAGAGAGGCTTTGGTGTCCCACAGAATTGGCTCAAATCCCAGTTTGACTATTCAATGGAGTGAGACTACTTGCTCAAGGGCCACCTCTGCCACTTCCTACTTGACCTCACTTCTCTAGGCCTCAGTGTCTGTTCTGCAAAATGGAAACTAAAGATCCGAAAAATATCCACCTCAATGGGTTGTGCCAAGCATTTTATAGGCATCATCTCATTTTCTTCACACACCAGGCTAAATGGATTCATACCAGAATTCAGAGATGATGTCCATCTCTGCCCCAGGCATGTGGGCAGGGGAGAAGTTGGCATGGTGACAGGAAAGCATGGGGACCAGGGCAGGTGAAGCTGCTCGTATCACACCACATTTTTGGAAGTGGCTGAGCTGGGTCACTATCACCCAGGACGTCCTGTTGCCTGTGCTTCTCAGCTGCCTATCATCACTTTCCCCCTTGGGCCCTATGTTTTGAAAGAGGTTTACTGTTAGAAAGCCTGCATTATTAAATAATCATGACTTCCCTCTCCCATCCTTTATTAATCACAGACACATAGAGGCCACTCAGCTTCTAATTGCCCCTGGGCAAGCACCAAGGGAAGCCGGCTCCTGCTCAAAGCAGAGGACTGCTTGGATCAGGAATCATTTCCAACTCAGGCTCACAGGTCTGCTAGACCAGCTCAAAACATGACCTGAAGAGGTAACTAGACAAGGGGACACACCTGGGGTGCCAGTCAGGGTCAATGTGAGGGCTTCCTAGGTCCTCTTCCAAGAAGTGGCTCTGGGCCATTTCTAAGTGTCACTCCCAGTGTGACCAGCAGGTGGAGCAATGACCACAGAAGGCCCGGGAGAGCTGCAATTCCTGGTCTGACCAAGAGATACATGTGTTAAATTTCATTTATGGGTTAGACCCAGGGCTGGGGAAATGGAAATGAATAAAGAAATGAATTTCAAAACAAAGTGGGGCAGCACTTGTGGCTCAAAGGACTAGGGCACCAGCCCCATATACCGGAGGTGGCAGGTTCAAACCCGGCCCCAGCCAAAAACTACAAAAAAAAAAAAAAAATAGTCTTCCTGAGGGAGACAGACACGTTCCCAACATATCATTTCCTGGGCCTAGGTTCAAACCAATCTCAGATTGAAAATATTCTAAATAGAGCAGCACCTGTGGCTCAGTGGGCAGGGTGCTGGCCCCATATACTGAGGTTGCAACAATAAAAAAAAAATAGGTGGGCATTCTGGCAGGTGCCTGTAGTCCCAGTTACTCAGGAGGCTGAGGCAAGAGAATCTTCTAAGCCCAGGAGTTGGAGGTTGCTATGAGCTGTGATGCCATGGCACTCTACCAAGGGCAATAAAGTGAGACTCTGTCTCTAAAAAAAAAAGAAAGAAAAGAAATATTCTAAATACACAAAAATAATACAGCAGACCAGGCACAGTGGCTCACACCTGTAATCCTAGCACTTTGGGAGGCCAAGGCAGGCAGATCACTTGAGGCCAGGAGTTCAAGATCAGCCTGAGCCATAGAGAGAGCTCGTCTCTAAAAAATAGCTGAGCATTATGCCAAGCACCTGTAGTCCCAACTCTTTGGGAGGCTGAGGCAGGAGCATCACTTGAACCCAGGAGTGTGAAGTTGTTGGAAGCTATGATAATGCCACTGCACTTCAGTCTGGGCAAGAGAGAGACCCTGTCTCAAAAAATAAAGTATACAGGAGGATATGAATAGATAGGACATGTAAATACTACAACATTTTATATAAGGGACATGAGCATTTGCAGATTTTGGTGTCTAAGGGAAATCCTGGAACCAGCACTGCAGGACAACTGTACTTGTCACAGTTTTGCACCGCGCTGCTTACTACACAGCACAGCTTATAATTTGTATTTTAGCTGTTTATTGTAACACATATTTACATCATTGTTCAATTGTCATTCCACTGGATGGAGTATGTAGGGCCAACGCTCTGTCAGTCACCACCATATCCTAGGGGAAAGAGCAGCCTCAGCCCAGAGCAGCTTAAGGAAAAGCATGTTGAATTAATGAATGAGTATACAGGAAGCCAAAAATGGGAGGTGTTAGATGCCAAACTCAGAACTGCTAGCACAACAGAAACATTCCTGTGTCCCTGCTCAACCATTCCTTCCTCCTAACTCTGTCCATTCTGGGGACAGGACTATCTCCCCCACTGAACTTTGAGTCCTAGGAGGCCAGTGCCAGGGCTATCTCTATCACTGCCGTGTCCTCAGCATTACAGGGACAAGCCCTCAGCAACACCCCACTGAACGAGTGACCAGACACATCTGTGCCATGACATGATGTAGCCAGTGCTGTCCCAACACAGAAAAAGTGCTAATAGCTCATCTGGGAGGAGCAGTGTTCTAGGAGGTGGGGAAGTTTGAGTAAGACCTTGGTGGGCAAGGGTGCTTTTGATTGATGAAGAAGGGAAAAAATTGTTCCAGAAAGAGTGAGCAAAGTAACCACAAATGTTGAGGCCCAAAAGATGTGAAGCCCTCTTTGGGGAAACCACAGTGGGCCAATAAGGCCCAGGCTGCTGGGGAACAAAGTGGGACTTGGGGTGGAGCCTTTGGAACTTTGCTAGCTGGGCAGCCGCCAGACAGGGCTTTCAGGACAGGTCTGCAGCAGATGGCAGAGAGGATGAACCTCTCAGAGATCAGAGGTCAGGATCTCTTCTAGGAGAAGATTCTGAATCATTCCCAAGGGGCTGTGGGTGGATGAAGTGGGTTTTGTCTGAAAATCCCTGGCCTTGGTAGACAGGGTAGACATGCAGGTCAAAGGTGGGAAGTCTGCAGTGAACACTAGAATGTCAGGCCTAGTGGGTAAGAGCAGCAGAAAACCAGCTTCCTCTGCGTCCCCTTCTTACCCCAAAAAATGGGAGGGATGACACTACCCACCTCAGAATGGTCAGCCCTGCCATGGCACGTCACCATCCCTAAGCAGTCGACTGGACAGAACTGACCCACCTTTGGGGCTGATACAGACAAGAAATAAGTGCCTTTCTCTGGCCCCCTGTCCATCCATCCCCTCTTTACCCCATCCTCTGTTGGGGGGCCCTTGGGTCTATTCCTGCTGATGCCAGGCCAGATGTGGTGACAAAGGCAGAACCCCAATCTGATGTTTCCTGAGCAGGTTTTTGAGGGGTTTTTTCTGTACTGCCCCAGGCTAGAATGCCATGGCATCAGCCTAGTTCACAGCAACCTCAAATTTCTGGGCTTAAGACTGCCTCAGATTGCCAAGTAGCTGGGACTATAGGCCTGCACCACAACACTTGGCAAATTTTTTATTTTCTTTCTTTTTTAGAGATGGGATCTCATTCTTGTTCAAGCTGGTCCTGAACTCCTGAGCTTAAGCAATCTACCTGCTTCAGCCTCCCACAGTGCTGGGATTATAGGCATTAGTCACCATGCCCAACCATTTTTTGGGTGTTTTACAAATGGACTTTTTTATTATTAACTTCAACCAATATAGTATTACTCTATAATACTATAAATAGTAAAAGTTTCTAAATATTTCCCTCAATTATTTTCTTTTTTTTTTTTTCTCTTTTTAGAGACAGAGTCTCACTTTGGCACCCTCAGTAGAGTGCTGTGGTGTCACAGCTCACAGCAACCTCCAGCTCTTGGTGATTTAGGTGATTCTCTTGCCTCAGCCTCCCGAGTAGCTGGTACTCCAGGCACCCACCACAAAGTCCAGTTCCTTTTCTTTCTTTCTTTTTTTTTTTTTTTTTTTTGTGGAGACAGTCTTACTATTGCCCTCGGTAGAGTGCTGTGGTGTCACGCAGCTCACACAGCTCACAGCAACCTCCACAGGCACCTGCCACAATGCCCAGCTATTTTTGTTGTTGATGCAGTTTGGCCGGGCCAGGTTTGAACCCGCCACCCTTGGTATATGGGGCTGGCGCCATAGGCATCGCCCTACTACACTTCTTTAATTGTGGTAAGATATCCATAAAAGTTATCATTTAAACTATCTTAAAGTTACAATTCAGTAAAATTTAGTGTCTTAGTGTGTTCACACTGCTGTGCACCCATCACCTCTCTCCAGATCCAAAGCATTTTCATCACCCCACACAGAAACTGCAAGCCCATGAATTGATCACCTTGACCCACTTTTAACTCTCCTAGACGCCTCTTGTTCTTTATTGTGCTTTGAAACATAGTGGGGGGGGAGGGGAATCAAAAAAATGAAGCAAAGCGTTGCTTTGTTTTTAAAGCATCGCTTTGTTTTTAAATAGTGTTTGCCCAGCTAACAATAGCAGAAACAACAACACTGGCAATAATGCTAACATTTATTGTGGGCTTTATTCCAAGCTCTGGGCTAAATGGCTTTTTAGAGCAACTCACTTAATCCTGAAAGCAACTCTGTAAACTAAGTACTAGATTATGATCAAAAGGAAACCACAGTACCTCAGTACCTTGGACTGTACCCTTCTGCTCAAGTCTCCCCTTGCTGTGTGCCCCAGGCCAGGTGATTGCCTCTTCTGGACCTTGATCCCAGTTTAAGCAGAAAGGCCCTGATAATAGGGTGATGCCAGGCAGGTTGACCCAGCTTCTCCAGAGGCTGAGGTAGGACAATCACTTGAGCCCAGAAATTCAAATACAGCCTGGGCAACGTAGCAAGACCGACATCTTTAAAAATAATAAGCTGTTGTATTGGAGCGAGAGGCGTGTGAGCAGCTGTTATCTTTATAGGATGCTCAGGTCTCACCTGCCCCATTCATCTCCAGGTGTGGATTCATTGTTTTAATCCAAGGCAGGGGTGGGGAGAGAGTGAGAAAAAGGAACTAAGGAACTGAGGCTGGCAGTAGGGGGCCAGGATGGCTCTCATTCGCCCTTCACCCCCAAATGCCAACTCACTTCCGTTCGCACTAGTCAGCTCACTCCTGTGCACCCTTGATTCCGGGCCTCTCTGAGGGCAGAGAATCGGGGTGTGTGTGGGGGAAGGGGACAGGCTGGAAATCGCTCTGCAGCATGCTGGGCTGGCTGGGAAGAGGCGTGTTTATGTCATTAATGCCACACAGAGTCAGTCCACTGAGTATTTGTTGAATGAATGGATTAATTAATTAATTAAATCTTTATGAGGGTTCCAAGGACACATGAGGTGAGGTCAAGCTCTGTAAGGCGGCAGTTATTTATTCAGGAGCCTGGCGACGGGTACAAGACTTGGGTCTGCATTCTGGGGCAATCCTGGGATCTGCCCACTGCACCCGTTCACCCGCCAACTTCTCCATCTATCTCCCTACCCCCTGCACCCCACGATTCATGCCTCAAGCCAACCAACGTAGGTGGACTGTCTCAGACCCCTTTCATATCAGGCACATGTCCTGTATTGTCACTCACAATGCAGCAGCTTCTGTAGCTTCTCACCTCCTCTTAGGGTGCCAGGGGTCTGAGGTCTGACAGGGGCTGGGCTAAGGGGAGGCAGGGTGCTTTTCTGAGAATCCCTGGCTGTTCTGGGGCAGAGAGGGAGTGGCTCTTGGAGTGGCTTTGGGGAGGGCAGAGCTGCCCCTCGGGACTTGGGGTGGGCAGCTGGGCCCCCTTATCGATGAGGAGCTGACATCCAAAGCAGAGCAGACCTGAGTACACAGAAGCTGCTGGGAACTTTTCCGCCTTCTAAATATTTAGACAGTGAGATGGATGGGGATGCAAGGGCCAGAGCCGATCAGCCAGGCCCCTGGTTATTTTGAGAGAACTATTCTTTCTGTGCTCCAGGACAAACGTTCCCTCTGTCCCTCCCAGAGCCTACAGTGGCTGCCCTTACGAAGGAGAAATAGCAGCTGATGTCCCCAGAGTTCGGGGACCAAGGTTCTGGCATCTGCACCCATTAGCCCTGACCCAGCTTTTCTGGCTCCTGTTCCCTGAAGACAGTGTGGAGTTCACAGGGTCAGCTTAGGATGTCAGCAGAGGGAACAGGCAACAGTGGCCTCTGCTTTGGACAGCGTTCCCACGGTGCTGTTGCTAGACCTCTGTGCAGGATGCAAGGGTATCACCTGCTGCTCACCCCAGGCTGACAAAGGCACCCAGCTCCCCTCCTTTCTCCCATTGGCAGAGGGGGCCCTTGGGGGCCGGGAGAGGGGAGTCTGCACATCGTCTCGGATGGGGCCAGGACACAGGCAGCAGAACCACAGCTTGATTCGCTGGAAGACGGCCTTGCGGAAAAGGATGAAGACCCAGGGGTCCAGGATGGGGTTGAAGGCGTTGAAGCGGAAGGCCTGGAGGTCCCCCATCTCGCTGCTGTCTGGGCTGATGGCCTGGGTGAAGCTGCGGATCTGAGGGCAGGGTGAGGGCGTCAAGGAGCACCCAGGAGTCCTCTGCCTCCCCCACCCTGGCTCCCAGTTGCTCACCGGCAGGGATGAGGGAGGGGTGCATGTCAGAAGGGAAGGAAATAAGACAAGATGAAAATCAAGTAGCAAATGCATCCTGGGAGCAGAGGGAGGGAAAGCCCCAGCAGAGGCCTAAAGGGAGAGAGATGGGGTTGAGCATGTGGGTCCCCCTGCCTTTTGCAGCTGGGAGGACCCTCAGGCTCCATAGATTTTTTAGTCTGACACCTCTAGGCCCCCTGAATCTGCAGACAGAGCTGTGGTTGTGACAGCATATATCTGTCCACAGCTTCCAGTCTCTGAATCATCATAACCCCCAAATACAGCCTAGCCTCTTTAATTTTACAGAAAAACAGAGGCCTAGAATAAAGGGGCCATGGCCAGGTGTCACAGACACTGGATGGGAGCCAGGATCTGTGCTGCTCTGGTCCAGAGGGGCAGTCTGGAAGCCCTGGCAGGAAATTGAAGCAAGGATACAAGGGTGGGGCCCAGACTGGGGCATTGGGGATCTGGGTGGTTGGGAGGTCAGGCTGTGGAGGGCCCAAGCTAGAGACTTTCTCTGTGTGCTTGTGGACAAGCGATACTGCCCCTCATCTGTAAAACTGGTGACAGGATAGGACTTTCGTTCCTTTCTTGCTAAATGCTTTTTGGAATGGGTGCACGTAGTTATTTTGAAGATTACCTGAGAAAGTATTTGTAAGCCAGCATAGAGCAATGAATAGTGGATCTTGTTTTCATTACAGGGGCAGGATTAAGAATGGGCTAAGCTTGAGTAGCATGGGTGGGGATAGTAAGGACAGGAGACAGGTGGTCAGAAGGAATCAAATGGGGCAGAAGCAAATGAGGAGAGACTTCTCCAGAAAGTCAGGCGGTTTTGACTGCAAAGCCTCTGTCTGACCTTTGAGTCTCAACTTCCCCACCTGAGAATGGGCACAACCCTCCTCTCCTCCCTCCCTCAGCTCCAGAGGGAACTCACCGTGAGAGGCAAGGAGCACACGGCCATGATGCCCGTCATGAGTGCCAACAGAATCAGGTGGTCAACCTCGTCCTCACCCGCCCGGGGCCCGGGGACCAGCGAGCCCTGGTGGCGCCTCTGCTGGCGGTACATGCGGCAGAGGCTGAGCGTGACGGAGCCGTTGCAGAGGAAGATGGCAGCCACCAGCAAGGCCACGAGGCTGGCATAGGCCAGCGAGAAGGCACAGCCACCGGGCTCGGCCGAGCGCAGGCGGACGAAGCACCAGCTGCCCGGGCAGTACTGTTGGTGCTGGCCCAGGCCCAGCAGGGGCAGCGAGCAGAAGAGGACGCAGAAGGCGTAGATGGTGGGCAGCGCCAGGCGGGCGCAGCGCGGCGCGTCCAGCTGTGCGTACAGGTAGGGGTGGCTGAGCGCCAGGCAGCGCTCCACGGCCATGGCGAAGAGGATGAGCGTGGAGGCCAGGCCGAAGAAGGTCATGGCAAAGGCGAAGGCGTCGCACAGCGCGGGGCCGCCTCGAGCCAAGCCCAGCAACGAGCTGTTGCGAGCATAGGCCACGAACACGGCCGGGCTCAGGAAGCACGTGCCCAGCAGGTCTGTCACAGCCAGCCCGGTGACCAGCACCGCGAAGGCCGACGGGCGCGACTGGCGTCGCGCGCCCAGGATGCCCAGTGCCAGCCCGTTGCCTACCACGCCCGCCACGAACATCAGGGTGCTGGTGGCCGGCCCCACCGAGTCCCGCACGTAGGTGAGGTTCCGGCAGGAATCCGCCATCCCCGGCCTGGGCCGGAGAGTGTCCCAAGGGCGGGAGGTGGGTTCACGGCGAGCCGCGCTGTCCCCTGTGGCCTGGCCCGCTCAGATGCTTCCTGACCACGTTCCCTGTGGCAGCTGGGGTCTCTCAGCCAACCCCAGTTCTCCTTGTCTCCTAGTGTGTGTCTGTGTTTTCTCCCTCCTGTCTCCTCCAGCCCCTCTCTGTCCTCTCTGTCCCTGTCTCTTTCTCTCCTCCCCGCCACCCCTAATTTCTTTCCCTCTGTCTCTGTCTCTGTTCTTCCATCTCTGGTGTCTCTAGTTCTCTCTTTCTCTCTCTATCCCCTCCCTGGTCCTCCTCTCCCTTCCCCCTCAGCCTTCTATCCCCTTCTCTGCATTTCTCTT
The DNA here is from genome assembly GCA_963573935.1 of Arctocebus calabarensis. Lineage (NCBI taxonomy): Eukaryota > Metazoa > Chordata > Mammalia > Primates > Lorisidae > Arctocebus > Arctocebus calabarensis. The sequence continues at coordinate 11,814 of CAUYON010059348.1, read as the reverse complement.
TCCCAGTCCCTCCTCACCAGAATCTGCAGTCTCTGAGTCTCTTCTGCCCAGTCCCCTGCGTCTCTCACTCCCTTGCTTGCTGTGTCTCTGGCGCGTTTGTCAGTCTCATGTGTCAGCTTCTCCTTCCCTCCCTCCTTCCCTCCCTCCCTCTCTCCCTACTCATCTTGCCTGCTCACCCCGCTTTTTCATTTCCTCTCTCTGCCCCGCCCTCCCTCCCCCAGCAGTTCTCCAGAGGCCCCCTGGGCTCCCTGCTGTGCCGGCCTTCCTTGTCCCCCACCCAGTATACATCCATCACCCGCCTCTGCCCCCCTGCCTCTTACCCCTCCACTCCCCTTCCCTCTCCTTTCCCTGTCCTCTCTCAGTCTTGATCACCAAGCCACCTGCCACCTCCCCACACATAGGTCTCCTTCTTTCTCTAGCTCAGATGGGGACCCCTGAGTTACCATCATTCAGGTTTGGAGCCCAACAGGAGGGCTAGGAGGGATGTGAGGGGCACAACTGATTGCTTTTTGAGGGATGGCCATGGCCTGGGTTGTCTTGGAGTGGCCTCTGGTATCTATTCTGGGCTTCAGGCCCCAGGCTCAAGACATTGCCCAGGGATTGAGAAATGACCAGGAAATTCCTCCCTGATGCAGTGTTTTCCAGACATTACTGAGATTTCTGGTCCCAGGACACAATTCACTCCTTCAGAAGACTAAGGAAGGAGGTGTCCTTTCCAAGGAAAAAAATGCTATCTCTCTAGCTTGTCCCTGGGCTCCCAGAGCACTGGACAGAGCCTTGAGAAGGGAGTGTGGAAGAGCATATTCAGTGTACCCTTGAACGGGACAGGCCTAGGGGATGTCCATGGCCCATCATCAAAGGGGCACACCCAACTGCCCTCATACTTCTCACCACAGAACTCCCAGGCCCCAGGCCAAGCTCTGGTGACTTTGACCTCTGGGAATAATATTTAAGCCACAGAAAGCTGTCCAGAGCTCCAACATTGTTGCCAGATCTCTCCCACCCTCCCCACATACACCCCCAGCTGCCACCACAGCCTCAGGCCAGTGTGGCCAACTCATGTATCCCCGCTGCCAGCACAGCCCCCTTCCCACGGAAGACTACAGTTTCCCAAGCAGCCTCTGGCCTGTAAGGACCACATGGGACCTTAGAAGACCTCTCACACAGCCTCTGTTTTTCAGGGAGGCAGTTTAAGTGTAGGGATTACAAACTCAGGGGTTCACGTCCATATGACATGGGTTCCCCTCCCAATCTGTTTATCTTTTTTTCTTGTTTTCTTTCTTTCTTTTTCTTTTCTTTTTTTTTTTTTGAGACAGAATCTTACTATGTCGACCTCGGTAGAGTGCTCTGGTATCACAGCTCACAGCAACCTCCAATTCTTGGGCTTAAGTGATTCTCTTGCCTCAGCCTCCCAAGTAGCTGGGACTACAGGCGCCTGCCACAACACCCAGCTAACCTTTTTTTCTTGTTGTGTGATGGTCTCAGGCAAGGACAGGACAGAAAGCTGGTGTACCTCAGTCTCCTCCTCTGTATAGTGGGGTAGCTTATGCCTCACAGGCCTGGTGGCCACCCTGGGCCTGCAGCACACCTCAGAGTGCCCTGTGTAAGGAGAGAGCCGGTTCAGATGTCTCACATCCAGAGAAAGCAGAGATACTTCTGACCTGTGGGCAGCTGTAGTCTTGCTCTCTCTGCCTCACACTGGGACCACAGTCCCCTTCCTCTTTCCCCATCTCCTATCACTCATACCCAGCTGGCACCCCAGCTTCCGGCAGAGTGGGTACCCCAGTTCCAGCCCCACAGGGGCTCCTTGGGTTGCCACACAGCCCCACTCCAGGGGTGCCTTGTGTCCCAGGTATCCCAGCCACATGTTCCCACCTCATGCTGTCTGGTCCCCAGGCAGACCAGAGGGAACTCAGGAAGTCCTATCTATATTAATGAAGGATGATGCTTAGCAGGCCATCAGGGGAGTTGTTGGCAGTGGGGGTGGGGGGAACACACTATGGTTCCCAGAGCCTCCCTCCCTCTAGCTTCCTGTCCACACCAGGACGTAGGCAGTCAGGAAGTCCCCTCTACTCCTGTGCCCAGTGGAATCTCAGACTAGCCCTTATCCCCCTCCAGGGCTCAGTTTCCCTGCCTATACCACTAGGGGCAGCAAGCCCTTGCAACCTCAGCATCAGCTCCTACATCAGGAGAAAATAGAGATGACAGTGACTGTGACACACTCCTGAGGGGACTGAAGTCCGTGCCAGAGCTGGACGTGCCTTGCTCACCTTCTGGGGATACCAGACCTCCTGCCTGGCTGTGGCTCCAGCCAGGGCCCACAGGCCAAGCCCACAGCAGGGCCCAGGTGGGGTTCTGCTCCTGACTAGGTGCCTTGGAGTGCAGGGTCACCCCAGCTGCACTATGGAAGGAGGGGTGGCTTCCGGGGGGGGTGGGGTGGGGTGGGGAGGGCTATGGAAGGAACTGCCCTGAGAGAGTGAGTCAGCACTTTCCTCTCTCTAGCCACTGAGCTAGGAGCAGGACTTATGCCTCCCTGGGTGGCAGGCAGAAGAGGGAGGGAGGAAAGAGACCACTGAGAATGGGGACTGACTCAGGGACACACAGGAGGGGACAGAGATGGGGGACAGGAGAAGGTGGTGTTTTAGGGACTGTAGGTGTGTAAACTCAGTATGTGAGTCTGTGTGGGATTAGTGGGACCTATGTGACCTAAGTGAGCATTTTTATCAGCTTGGCAATTATTTGTGTGTGTATAAGTGTGTATCATGTATCATGCATGAACATAGCTATGTATGTGTGAGTGTGCGTGTAATGTCAGCTCATGTGTGTCTTTGTAGGCATGTGTATGTCTACATGGATGTGTCCCATTCTGTGTGGCCTTCTGAGCAGAGTTTTTCTTGAAGGATATAGGTGTGTGTACATATGTGTCTCTGTGTGTCTGTTTAGTGTGGGCTTATATATATATATATATATATATATATATTTTTTTTTTTTTTTTTTAGAGACAGTGTCACTTTATCGCCCTCAGTAGAGAGTTGTGGCTTCACAGCTCACAGCAACCTCTCTTGCCTCAGCCTCTCTAGTAGCTGGAACTACAGGTGCCTGCCAGAACGCCTGGCTTTTTTTTTTTTTTTTTTTGAGACAGAGCCTCAAGCTGTCACCCTGGATAGAGTGCTGTGGCATCACAGCTCACAGCAACCTCCAATTCCTGGGCTCAAGCGAGTCTCCTGCCTCTGCCTCCCAAGTAGCTGGGACCACAGGCTCCCGCCACAAAGCCTGGCCATTTTTTTTTCTTTTTTTTTACTTGCAGCCATCGTTGTTTGGCGGGCCTGGGCTGGATTTGAACTTGCCAGCTTAGGTGTACATGGCTGACGCCTTAGCCCATTGAGCCACAGGCGCCGAGCCGATGTTCTTCTATTTGTTAAAGGCCTCTGCTATTTCCTTTCTTAGGGTTTCATAATTTTCTTTATAGAGGTCTTTCACTTCTTGTGTTAGGTATATTCCTAAGTTTTTCATTTTCTTTGGGGCTGTGGTGAAGGGAGTTATGTCCTTAATTAACCTCTCATCTTGACTGTTATTGGCATATACAAAGGCAATTGACTTGTGGACATTGATTTTATATCCTGAAATATTAATGTATTTTTTGATGACTTCCAAGAGTTTTATAGTTGAATCTTTGGGGTTTTCTAAGTATAAGATATATCATCAGCAAAGAGGGAGAGTTTGACCTCCTCTGCACCCATCTGGATGCCCTTTATTTCCTTGTCTTGTTTAATTGTATCGGCTAGAACTTCCAGCACTATGTTGAATAGCAATGGTGACAGAGGACAACCTTGTCTGGTTCCAGTTCTAAGAGGAAAAGCTTTTAATTTTACTCCATTCAGTAAAATATTAGCTGTGGGTTTGTCATAGATAGCCTCGATCAGTTTAAGAAATGTGCCACCTATACCTATACTCCTCAGTGTTCTAATTAGAAAAGGATGCTGGATTTTATTGAATGCTTTTTCTGCATCTATTGAGAGGATAATATGGGCATTGTTTTAGCTTCTGTTGATATGGTGAATAACGTTTATGCACTTGTTAAACCAGCCTTGCATGCCTGGGATGAAACCTACTTGATCATGATATATGACTTTTTTGATGAGGAGCTGTAATCTATTGGCCAAGATTTTGTTGAGAATTTTTGCATCAATATTCATTAGAGAAATTGGTCTGAAATTCTCCTTTTTAAAGTTGGGTCTTTACTTGGTTTTGGTATCAGGTGATATTTGCTTCATAGAATGTATTGGGGAAGATTCCTTCCTCTTCAATTTTTTGGAATAATTTCTGTAGTATATGAATAAGCTCTTCTTTGAAAGTTTGATAAAATTCTGGTGTGAAGCCACCCAGACCAGGGCTTTTTTTTTATTGGGAGATTTTTTATTGTTTCTTTGATCTCAGTGCTTGAAATTGGTCTGTTCAGGAGCTCTGTTTCATCTGGGCAAAATCTAGGGAGAGGGTGTGATTCCAAATATTGATCCATTTCCTTCACATTGTCAAATTTCGGGGCATAAAGTTTCTTGTAGTATTCAGAGATAATCTCTTGTATTTCTGTGGCATCAGTTGTTATTTCCCCTTTATCACTTCTGATTGAGGTTACTACCTTTTTATTTCTAGTTAGTCTGGCCAAAGGCTTATCTATTTTATATATTTTTTCAAAAAACCAACTTCTTGTTTCATTAATTTTCTGAATGATTCTTTTGTTTTCAATTTCATTGATCTCTGATTTAATTTTGGGTATTTCTTTTCTTCTGCTGGGTTTAGGCTTAGATTGTTCTTCTTTTTCCATTCCATCATATGGCTTGTGAGTTTGTTGATACACTCTCTTTCTGTTTTTCAAATGTAGGCTTCTAAAGTGATAAATTTTCCTCTCAGGACTGCTTTTGCTGTATCCCATAGGTTTTAGTTTCTGTCTTCATTGTTGTTATACTCAAGGAAGTTAATGATTTCCTTTTTTATTTCTTCCTGAAACCAACTGTTATTCAGCATAAGGTTGTTTAACTTCCTGCCTTTGTGTGAGGTTGAGCATTTTTGTTGGAGTTGAGTTCCACTTTTAGTGCCTTGTGGTCTGAAAAGATGCAAGGTAGAATTTCAATTCTTTTGATCCTGCTGAGGTTTGTTTTGTATCCTAGAATATGATCAATTTTGGAGAAGGTTCCATGGGACGATGAGATGAACATATATTTTATGTTTTTGGGATGGGGATTCTATATACATCTACCAAGCACAGTTGCTCTAAAGTCTCATTTAAATCTCTAATATCTTTATTTAATTTCTGTTTAGAGGATCTGTCTAGCTCTGAGAGAGGGGTGTTAAAGTCTCCTGTTATTATGGTGTTATAGGATATCGTATTCCTCAGACTAAGCAAGGTCTGTTTCAAGAATCTGGGAGCATTTAAATTGGGTGCATAAATATTAAAAATTGAAATGTCTTCTTGTATTTTTCCCTTAACCAATATGAAGTGACCATCATTATCATTTTTAACTTTAGTTGCTTTAAATCCACATGTATCTGAGAATAAGATTGCAGCCCCTCTTTTCCTCTGAGTTCTGTTTGCCTGAAAAATTGACTTCCAATGCTTAACTCTGAGTTTTAATTTCTCTATTGATGTGAGGTGTGTTTCCTCCAGACAGCAAATAGATGGCTTGTGTTTTTAAATCCAATCAGTCAATCTATGCCTCCTCAGTGGGAAATTCAAGCCATTGACATTTATTGAGATAATTGGTAAGTGTGGTAGCATTCTATTCATCGTATTTTCTGAAAGTCCATTGGTTAGTTTTGTCTTTTGCATCATTAAGGAAAATAGGTTCTGTCCCATATTTTCTGGTGTTTACTTTGCTGAAGGTCCATTGTGATGTGCACTATATAGGACAGGTTGAACTATTTCGCTTAAAACTGGTCTTGTTGTGACAAATTTCCTCAAAGTTTACATATCAGTAAAAGATTTTATTTCTCCATCAATTTTAAAGCTTAGCTTGGCAGGGTATAGAATTCTGGGCTGGAAATTGTTCTGTTTAAGTAGGTTAAAGATAAATGACCATTGTCTTCTGGCTTGAAAGTTTCACTAGAGAAGTCTGTGGTCACCCTGCTGGTTTGCCCCTGTAAGTCAGCTGGCATTTACTCCTGGCAGCTTGCAAGATCTTTTCTTTTGTCTTAACTTTGGATAAAATCATCACAATGTGCTTTGGAGAAGTTTTATTTGTGTTGAGGTGACCAGAGGACCGATACCTTTTCCCCTTCACTTTAAGCTCAAACCACCACTTACCTTTTCCAAGCACTCCATTATGTATTATGTTAAGTATCAAGGGTGAAAAAGTGAGTAAGACAGAGTACCTGTACTCCAAAAATGTATATTCTAGAAGAGCTAGACATGCAAAGAGATAATCATAAAACAACTGGAGAGTACCTGGGTGTGTTTCTTCTAGATAAATAGATATAGAGTATTTTATGGGAGTTCAAAACCAGGTGGCATCTATTCAGCTGGATATGGTATACAGTTTATAGGAAGGCTTTCTAGAAAAGATGATGTTACTAGGCAAAGAAGAGAAGAATATAAATTCTAGGTACAAAAGCCAACATGAACAAAGGCCCTCAAGGATGAAATAATACAGCTAACTTAAAATCAGCACTTTGTGTCACCAAAGTGTGAAGTAAAAGACATAGAGTTACAAGTATAAGACATTATAGATGGCTAAGAGGGAACTTTTAGTCCAGTTAAAGACTTTGGATGTTATCTGGCAAACAATGGAGAGCTGCTGAAAGGTTATAGAATGGAAATGAAATGCTGACATGTGACACCTGATTTATCCTAAAAGCAAGCCATTATAACTCTAAATTCATATTCCTTCTGGATTCCTTTTTCCAATCAAGCCTATAATTAAATAGAGTTTTATTAAGCTGTATTACTATTTTACCTTCAAAGTTTATGAACACTTTACTTCTCAAGGAAAAATGTGTTTGAACTGTTTAGGAAAGGCATAAAATAGTCTATAGTTTTATCAGAACGGACATTATTCTTTTAATTTTAAATCTTGGCAAGGCATGGTGGCTCACATCTGTAATTCCAGCATTTTGGAGGCTCAGGTGGGAAGACTGTTTCAGACCAGGAGTTCAAGACAAGACTGGGCAACAAAGTGAGACCCTGTCTCTACAAAAAATTAGCCAACCACATAGGGATGTGATAGTCCTAGCTATTTGGATGGCTAAGGCGGGAGTTCAAGGTTGGAATGAATTTTGATTGTGCCACTGCACACCAACTTGAGCAACAGAAACAACATCTCTTAAAAAATAAACAACAAAAAAAACTTATTTGAATATATTTCTTTAATTTGAACAGCAAAAACATCAGATATAGAGTACGTTTTACATCATAATACTGAGGAAAATATCCAACATTTTTAAACCTCTCAATGATTTTTATAAATGTTTAAAATAGTTATTTACTCCATATCTTAAGTTATTATCATAAAGATATTTTCATTTTCATGTCAACCAAAATAAATAAATTACTCTGTGACTTTTTTCCATTTAATATTCCTATGTACTTCAATTTATTTAATATTATTATTAATAAAGATAACTTCATCATCATTAACAGTCCAAGTGGAAAGCAGAACTTTATAACCATGCCCACTCTAAAGATTTTTTAATGCCATAATCTATGTACTATTAAGGAGGATTCAAACAAAGTATGTGAGGGTACCATATATAAATTCTTTGTCTAAAAAATAAGACATGGGAAATGTTTGACATTTTAAACAAACATAAAAGATTTCCTTCAATAAAAAATAAGAAAGATTTAAGCCATTTACGTCTCACTAGAAACCAAACTGCGTATGCATCTTAGTTCACATAGAGTTTTAGAACAAAGAAGTCTGTTCTCTACCATAGAAAACCTTGCTGTAAACGTACAACTCTGAACATCACTAATCAATTCAAGGCATGACTATCAATTAAGAAAGCAAATCTTTTAATTTCTACAACTTCCATAATTCATTTATTCCAGCTTGCATTAAAATCACTACCTCAGTGATCATTCTTTGACTTTGAACTTTTATAAACTGCTTTGGGCATGCTGAGGCAAAACACTGAAACAGATTATAGCTTCAGGATAGAAGTAAAAAATTCTGTTTCACATCACATCACATAATAATCTTAGATAGTTCCAGCCACATACAAACAGGTGTAAGCATAAAGGCAAGGAGAATACAGTACGTATCACCTACCACTGTTTTTCAAATGTAGAATTAGTTTTAAAACCTTTAATTGGCTATAAACTCAAACATTAAGATAGTTGACTCACTTTAGTTGAAGAATAAGGTAAGCAACATGGATACCAGATTGTTCTCATACATGTGTGTGTCTGTGTGTGTATATAGTATATATAGCCAAATATTCTTTCCTTTTCTCTTTCTCAATGCTTCATGATCAATAATGATTCCACCAAGAATTAAATAGGAAAATATATATGACATTTCCATTAAACATTACTAAATTAGAAAAAGTTTCATTATAAATATAAATTAATCCAAAAGCATCTCCTACATTTTTTCAAGTTCAGGCGGTTTAAAAAATAGTAAAATTAATTTGCTGATCATCTACATATACCTATCTCTCAAAATAAATGACTTCCAAGTCATGGCTTAACTTAGTTGCAAACAAATACTTTCAAGAAAATTAAGGCCAGTAGAAAATACATTTTCTGAATCATATAATACGAAAGTATATGTTTCACAAAACTGTATACTAGTACATGTATATATCTGTGATAAAAATCTAATACTTCATCAAATTCAATATGCTGGTCTGAAGTTCCCAGCAGTTTTAAGATTGGATTCTTTTCTTTTGTGAATATTGTTTAAAATGTAATAAGATCCTTTTCCGATTGGGCTGCAGAAGTGTGTGTTCTGGGAGTAAAGAACGACAAATATGGAGAAAAGCAAAGATTCACTCTGTATGACTTGAATCACCTTTCTAAACACAAATCAGATTTGTAGGCTCATCACTTCTCTTGGTGGGAAGCAATATGCTAAAAATGAAACCATATACTCAAGTGAGACAGAAGGGAGTTTCTCAGATCAAACAAGATTGGCAGAGAAGATTTGCTTCTCAGAATTTGGACAAAAGCAACAGCAAAATCATCACAGCTTCCCCCTAAACTTAATAAGCTTCTTTCATTCTCCAGAGAACATAAGACATCCTATTCTACTTGTTATTTCTATCTGTAAATGAAAAACTATTTTTGTATGTTTGATCTCACTCATGGAAATGTGGCAACGTTGCTCCTGAATCTCTGCTGATGTTTCCAACCAATTTATTTAGAATCAGATTGAATTTGTAAAGGAAAAAGTATTTTAAGGCACTTAACGTCTATGCAAATAAAACACATCTTCCATATAGGCTGATGCTACTATAATGAGTAGCTAAAGCAAAAATAAGGAAAAACCAAAGAGAAAAAGATAAAAACATGCAGAATGACAAGGAGTCTAGAGCTAGAAGACCACATATGGAGCAAACCTAATTCTTACTCCAGTATTAAAGTCTTATGTAAATTAGTTACCTGCTTTCTTTTAATTTTTCTCTTCCTTTCCCATCCTCTGGATTGTTAATAACATTTCTGAATTTAAAGCAATATTGCAGAAATTCTCACACTGGGTGAAATATTTGATGAGACAGCAATATTTTAAGTGCATTATGTTGGCAATTTTTCATAGTCAAAGCACAACGTGACTAACATGATTCAAAATTTTAAATTCTGCAGTGTAAGGTACAACTTAGGTATATGATTTTATAAATAGAATGACTACTTTAAAAAAATCAGAACTAGTTTCAGAGATTTAATTTTGTATTGTTCTCCCAGATCTTTAGGATATTTGGGGTTCCATGAGTTGAGAAGTTTGAGAATCAAGAGAGGTGGGAAATGAATTTTAATTGCTATTTCTTTTCTCTCATTCTCTGGTTCTACTCCAGCCTTTTTTAATTTCCTCTATAAACATGCTTCCTCCAATTCTACCAACCTTTTTTTTTTTTAAAACACCAGTCAGCTTATAGAGAAAGAAAACTGGGTAAACTGCCTTCTTCTAATAATCATCCAATTCCTCTAATGATATATAAACCCAAATTTGTTCAGTCCAAACAGTTCTACTGGTAGAAACACAACCAATGAAATAATAAAATGTAAATTAAATAAGCATTAGAATATTATCATATCGAGAAGAAACTCTAAAATACAACTCAAAAGTTGTGTTTAAAAGGAAATTGCTGGTAATGGGCAATTAAAAGATAAACAATGAAAGGGCCTAATGCCAGGTACTCTTCCAAGAAAATCCAGTTTATCGTGACTGTTATTCCAGCTGTCACACCTATCACAATGTCTAAGTACATAAGATGTTCCCCTAATCACACAGAAGTATAAAGCCCAGTTTCTCTACATATGAACATTAAGCTTCAGAGATAAGAATGGCCTTCAACTTCACCAATATGCCAGTAACTACAAACTATCAAAAAGCATTCTTCCAGATACTCTTGGACTAGGGGCTGAGTACTAGTATCTCCTTCTCGTCAAAACATTTTAGGCACTGGTTATCCAAACAGTGAAGTAATTGTGGCACATCTGAAATTATAAAATTGTCTCTAAAACAATCTTTATTTATATTTATAAAATATTTATGAATAGTCATCTATGTGCCAACTATTATGCTATGTACTAAGGATACCACAAAAGAAAGATCACCCAGAAAATCTGAATATTGGCCTAAATGTTTCTTCCAATCTTTTTTCCCCCTATAAATTACTTGATCGTTAGCACTGAGAATAAAATATTAAAAATAATCTGGCTTTGGTGACAGAGCATGGTGCAGTAGTGCCCTGGGTAGATAAAAAGAGAAAAACCAGGTGGGTATAGATTCTGTTATAATTTGTAATTTATTTACACCCCACCTTTTCTGTAAGGATTAAAGACAGCTTACAAGGATTTATAAAATGTAACAAGATGAGCTAAATTAAAAATAAAAGAGAAACACAGAAACAAAAAAAGGAAAATAAGGGCAGCAATTATAAAACACAACTGAGAAAAGTTTAAAATTCTGGCTTTTGGTGGTTAAAAAATTAGTTTTATGAGTTCTAGTAACCATTCAAGTAGTGAAGCTTTATCAGTTATTCTATTCAATACCAGTAAGATAAAAAAAATTAAGCCAAGAACTTTTTCAGAGTTGAAGACATTATAATGGGATAAACAATTATCAATTACATCCTTAGAAGAAATATAATGACAAATTTCACAGGGTTGTTTCTTAGAAGTTGACAGCATGGCCCCCACTATGGACTTTTCAAAGTTGTCAGTTAATCAGAGAATTGCACTGGAAAAAAGATCTAACATCTGTTAGAAAACTGAAATGCTTAAGAAAAAAGGTGTGAATAAGCAGGTCACCCCTGTACCTGGAAATGAGTGAAGAATACACAATAGATAAGAATGACATTATCCTTAGGAAGAATTTAAAATTTGCTTTTCAATACCTACACAAATGGGTACTTGAAGTCCTGAAGTTTTACCCTTTATAGCACAGCCTCAAAATTTTTATTCTGCATAATTCCAGTACACATTTCTAGGCACAGTCAGGATCCAAGGACTCATCATGTTGGGAGAGTAGGTGATCTCTGAAGACCTACTGATAATCTGCAATATCTACCCCTTGAGGTGAGCTTTAACTAGCTGCATTACTATAATCAAGAATAAGATCTAGTCTCATTAAAATACCAACATCATAGTTTGAAGAACTG
>CAUYON010059346.1:0-11369 GCA_963573935.1 Arctocebus calabarensis | reverse complement strand
TGGGCCCTCCCCACAGACGGGGACAAGGCCAGTCTGGGAACCAGGTAGGTGGGGGCAGCCAAGGCTCCAGTCTTCCCAGTGGTCAGTGCACACCATGGTTGGCTGTGGCTGTGGCCTTGGACTCCAGGCATCCTGGGCAGTGCCTCAGCTCCGCTCACACTCTCTACACTCTGCTCTGCCTGGGGTGGGCTCAAGCCTTTCCTTCCTCCACAACTCCATCTCCTTACCAGGCAAATGCGTAGATTAACACCTGTCATCTGGATTATCTCACGGAACCACAGAAGGACTCGTGACAGGGCAGTGAGAGCCATGATGAAAGTGCCAAGGGCTGCGCTCCCAGATCCCATCTTACCTGTGGGCTCAGAGTGCCACGGTGGCCTTTATTCATTCTAAAAAGTAAGTTCATTGATCATAGGAAACGGCTGAAGGAGTAGCTGCTGTTTCTGCCTGCCCATCTTTCCATCTTCCACACACCCTTTTTTCCCCTATCATTCCTGTTTTTCCTTCAGAAAGCCCTTCTCCCACCTATTAGCTCAGAGTTCCGAGGGGAAATGGCTCTGATTTTTTCTTTAAAATAGGCAGCCACTAAGTGGAAAAACTAGGACCCTTTGTCCGTTTTGTAAATCTTAATTCTGTGCTGTTTCTAGTAAACCATTACTACCCATCAAACTTCAGGGTAGAGTCCGTTGGGTCATCCCACTTCAAGCTGGACAGAGCTTCGGATAAATAAAAATAACAATAATTGCCATCTTAACCTGAGTTCTCCGGAAAATGGAGATAAGGGAGAACTTTATGTAGTGAAACTTGTTGGGAGAGTCTAGTCCCAGGATGCAGGACTGAAGGGGAGGAGAATGAGACAGGGAAGGAAGAAGAGGAAATACAAGGAAGTTTCTAGGAAGCTAGACACAGATGGGGACAGCCTCTGATGTCCACAAAAACATCTGAAGAGTCCACAAGGAGGAAGAAGGGAGAAGGATTTGCCCACCAGACCCCACGTCTCACTGGTCAGCATCTGCCCTGTGGGGTGTTAATTTCCAGCCCTCCTAGGGCTACCTGAGTGTGGGAACATAGGGGGTCCCATGAGGGCTCAAAGATGATAGGGAAGCCCTGGCACGTGCCAACATGGTATGTGGCCAGAAAGCTCTCCTGAAGCATGTCACCTGGGCCTAGGAAAGCCAATGGGGTCTAATTCATCTGATGGTTTCCTGTCTTGGGAGTTCAAGGGCCCTTTCTTCCCTCTCCTCCCAGAGAGCTTCAGCCACACAACTCGACCCTCGAGACCCAGCTCAGAAATCACTTCAGTCCTGACTCTTCACAGCAGAGTACTTCACATTTCCCCCCAAGGTCCCCATAACCCTTGCTTATACCTCTTTATGACTTTGTGATGGACATACGTTGGTTTTGCCCATCAAGCCCCTGCCTTCTGCTAAAATGGCTGGACATTCCTTTGGGGAACCCCGCAACTTATTTGAATGGGACTGACTTCTCCATCATCCCTTGTCACCCCATCCAGAGAGTAGAGGCCATTCACAGACCTGTTCTAGAGCCAGGTCTATAGACTCTCAAGCCCACATTGCCAGCCATCTCACCCAAGACTGTTGATTTGTTTATGGGTAATTATCTCACAGTTAGTGTAAGTAATGTTCTTGTGGCTTAGTTCACCCATCATCCGTTCTCTATTTTTCTCCCCAGCTACCTTCCAGCTAGGGGTGGGCATGTAGCAGAGTCTCCGACAATTAAATGTAAATAGTAATCTGCTATGGGTTTCCTAGAACTGTTTAACTTTCCTGATTTAGGGACTGTCTTACCATTTCTTCCTCCTCTTCTTGTCTTTGATGTGATGGATGCAATGTGTGATGGATGGAGTAGCAGCAGCCAGTCTGCTGCCATGAGGGAAAGGCCAAGAAGATTGTGCAAGCCTCAGTGACAACATCTCTGGCATTCTAAACCACCACCAGCAATTCCTAACTCCTAACTCAGATTTCTCCTGATTTGAGAAGCATAAACAGTTACATGCTTAGGTTTCAGTAGCTGGGCTTTCTGTTCTTGGAAGCTGAAAGCATTCATGATTAATGTGGTTAAATAATAAATAGTAAATAATAAGATGGTGGTAACGACTGAAGATTCCTCAGACTTCTAGACTATCTGGGCTCAACGGGATCTCAGGCAGAGGTCAACCAGTGACCTGTTCCTTCATTTCCAGGGAGAAAAAATGGCCCAAAGGATGCTTTCCAGGGTGCATCAGGGAGTAAAGGGCAGAACCTGGCCCTTAACCAGCTCATGGTTGCCTTCACCATATCTCACTGACATGCACTGTCTTCCAGGCAATACAAGAGCCAACATTTCCTGAGACCTTATGTGCCAAGAGAATTATGCACTTTTCTTATATTAACTCATTTATTTCTCACCCAAACCCTTCAAGGATGATACTTTTATCATTGCAGTCACAGAGGGGGAAACTGAGGCACAGAGTGATTGAGTAATTTATCCAGTTCAAATCCAGAAGCTGCAGAGTAGTGATTCTAATTCTAGGAGCCTGTAGACAAAGTTCCCACTGGGCATATTGCTGTGGGAAGATTTCATAAATGCTAATAGAAAATTCCAGGCTCTTAATAGCTTCTTGGGATGAGGGCAAGTAACTCAGCAAGGCCACTTCTATGGACCATTCCATGGGGCACTGGTCCCAAGGAACACAATTGCAGTGGTACCACTGGTGCTGTGCAGGGTTTTGACCCTGTAAGTAACAAGTCGTGGATCACTCAGGGACCAGGTAACAGAAAAACAAATGAAGTCAGGTAAATTCAGGGAAGGGCAGGGGGTCTGAGGCAGATGCCTCCTCTGAAGGACACTGGCCATTCCACTCAGCCACTGGGGCTGTGGGAAATCATGGCCCACCTTTCACATTCCTATAGGTTTTCAACAACTGCCTCAAATTGGGCCTTTTTTTCCCTCCCTGTTTCAACTTAATTTAATATATCTGCCTTGCCTGGGCATCATTAAGTTTTATTCTCATGTAATTGTTTTACTGAGACTATAATTCACATACTGTGAAATTCACCATTTCGAATGTACAGCTTACTAGTTTTCAGTATATTCATAAAGTTGCATAGCTATCACCACTACTCAATTCTAGAACATCTTAATTACCCCCCCCAAAAAACCTCACACCCATTAGCATTCATTTCCCTTTCTTCTCTTTCCCCTAGCCCCTGGCAACCCCTAATCTATTTTCTGTCCCTATAAATTTGCCTATTCTGGATATATCACATGAACAGTCATACAACATATGGTCTTTTGTGGCTAGGTCTTTCACTTAGCATAATGTTTTCAAGGTTAATCTATGTTGTAGCATCAGGACTATATTCCTTTTTATATATCCTATTAAATGAATATACCACATTTAAGTCTATTATCTCTTCATCTACTGATGGACATTTGATTTCTTTCCACGTATTGGCCATATGGACACGGCTCCTGCAAACATCCATGCACAAGTTATTGTGTGGATGTATGTTCTCAATGCTCTTGAGTATATGTCTGGGAATGGTTACTACTGGATGGTATGGTAACCCTATCTTTAACATTTGAGGAACCACAAAACTGTTTTGCAAAGTAATCACGTCATTTTACATTCCCGTACACAATGGATGGGCATTAAATTTTTCCACATTCTTGCCAATATTTGTTAGTGTTCATCTTTTTAATTCTAGCCATATTAGTACATATGGAGTAGATGTCACTGTTTGATTTGTATTTCCTTAAGGACTAATGTTGTTGAGCATTTCTTCACATGCTTGTTGTACATATTTGTACATATTTGCCCCCAGAAATGTCTTTTCAAATCCTTTGCCCATTTTTAAATTTTGGTTATTGCTTTTTATTGTTGAGTAGTAAGATACCTTTTTATGTACTGAACACTGCTCCCTTATTAGATATATAATTTGCAGATATTTTTTCCCATCCTCTGTGTTGTCTACTTTTTTCACAAAAATAATTTTGATTAAGTTTATTTATTTTATTTATTTATTTATTTTGAGACAGAGTCTTACTTTGTCATCCTTGGTAGAGTGTCATGGCATCATAGCTCACAGAAACCTCAAATTCTTGGGCTTAAGTGATCCTCTTGCCTCAGCCTCCCAAGTGGCTGGGACTACAGGTGCCCACCATGATGCTCAGCTAATTTTTTTTTATTTTTAGTAGAGACAGGGTATTGCCCTTGCTCAGGCTGGTCTTGAATTCCTGAGCTTAAGCAATCCACCTTCCTCAGCCTCTCAGAGTGCTAGGATAATAGGCGTGAGCCACCATACCTGGCAATTTTGATGAAGTTTTAATTTGTCTGTTATTTTCTTTCGTTGCTTGCACTTTTATGTCATATCTAAAGAATCATTACCCACCCCAAGATCACCTACACTTTCTTCTAAGAGTTGAAGAAGTTTTTGTTTTAGCTTTTACATTTAAATCTTTGATCGGTGTAAGTCAATTTTTATATATGGTGTGAGGTAGGAGTCTGAATTCATTCTTTTGCATCATGAGAAATCAGCCATTAACCTAATTGATGATCCCTTGTACTGGATGTGCTCTCTCTTTTGTTTGTTTTTTGGCCTTTTCCCTTAAAAACATTCCAAGACCCCAAGGTAGCTCGCAATAGAAAGATAACAAATTGTGATTTCTCGAATAACAGAATAGTATAAGGTAGCGGAATGAACAAACCACCACTACACATAAAGCATGGGGAAACACTCACAAACATTATGTTGAGCTGAAGAAAAACAAACACAAAAGTGTATATACTATGTAATTCTTTGGTACAAAAATCTAATAATAGGCAAAGTTTATCACTGAGGACAGAAATCAGGATAGTGCTGATCCTTGAGTAGGGCAGGGAGTAATAAGAAGGGGATAAAAAGGAAAGTTCTGGGTCCTGGCCAGGTCCTCTCTCTAGATTTGGGTGCTCTTACACAAATACATCCAGTTTAGAGAAATTCATCACATTTTTCACTTATGAAATGTGCATTTTCTTATTTATGTGCTATATTTACTAAATAGCTTACTTTAAAATATCCCCTCCTTAGATGTGGATTATAAATACACCTCAGCCCCAGGCAGACTTAACCTGCCCCACAAATTGCCCTGAAAGAAGCATCTTGTTCCAGCCCAGTGATGCCGCTTGTGGAGCTGGGTGCAGACGCACAAACACTTCGGACATAGTACTTGTGTCTTCACAAACACAGAGATAGTCTGTGGGTGTTTTCAAACCCAAGTACAGTAGGAGATGGCCTGATGGTGTTATGCTGATTCGTTTATATGAAAGCAATTACATTTTATTCCTGTTCCATGGCTAACATCTGACCACGGAGTATTCTTACATCTGGGCTGGGAGGGTCGAGGTTACACAGCAACAATTAATTGATAGCATGGCTTGTAATAGGTACAAGGAGTATGTTGACTTTCAAGATGCCAGAACAGAAGAACTATGCTGAATAGTAATGATGGTTTAAAAAAAGCAAGAAAAGAAAGCATGCTTCCTAGGAATCCTTTACTGCCAATTTGTGCCAGTATCGAGGTTTCCAGGGTGGATAATTTGGACCTGCTACTGGGTGGGGTAATGCTCTGGGGGACAGTGAGGTGGCTGCAGCAAGGCTGCACAGACTCAGAGTGCCCAGAATCCCAAGGGGGCGCTGCTGCAAACACACCTGGCCAGGCCGGACCACCCCACCTCTACCCCTGCAGTCGCCAGAGTGATAACCTACCTGGCCCGGTGGAGAGCTGGAGAAGATGGCAGCACCTCCTGGGGATGCAGCTTGTGGTAATGAATTCTACTTGGCCCTCTTCAAGGTTAAGCCTAAACACAGTGAGGCAGAAACACTGAAGCATTGGCTTTGCCATTTCCATCTCTTGGTTGAGTTGTTTTTCTGGTCTCCAGGAGCCCACAAGCTTCCTTGCGGACCTCCCAGGGCCCTGTCCTGCAGGGAGAAGCAGCAAATCCTTCCTAGAAGTGCTCAGGCCCCACTCAGGTCCACAAAACCTTCCGTTAACAAGATGCATCTGAACTTCTCTCCCCGCCAATTTGGCTGAGGTTTGAAAACCATATTATTATTTCTTTGGTTCCTTTAAGGAATTTCTTGTACCTTTTAATATTGGTCTTAAACGTGCATGTAAATATGTACTTAAGGTATCCTTTCTGTATATACCAAAATAGCCACTTTCAGCTGGAAAACACACATACACACTCACATTTTCCAGCAGTCACCTGGCATCTTTCATGTCATCGAACTGGCAGAAAACTTATCAAGCTTTTAGCTCACTCTTCAACCCTCAACAGAAATCCCCCTTTCAACATGCCTTGTCAGCCTCTCTCTCTCTCTTTGAACTCCACAGGGATGAGAAGAGCATCTCTTAGCACACCTGGGGTTGCAAATAGTAACAAAGGCAAACTGAACTAAACATTTTAAAGGAAATGCACCAGACTTCTGCAATTGTGTGGGAGCAGCTCAGGTAGGATGGATTGGCCTTGGGCTCTATGAAGGGAATGATCCTGACGTAGACCTGTCTTCAGATTACTAAATGTTTTCATGATGAAATATTTCTTTCCCAGCTGATTGGGATGGTCTAAACTTGAAAAAGCAACTGGCTCTGCTGGGTTAACCAGACCAGCTGGTATTTCTGCACTCCTGGGTTAACCAGACACAGCTGACTCCAGGGCAGAGGGCTCACAAGGGAAATGGATGCACAGGCTTGGCTCTAGGGTCCTCATGGTAAAAAGGAAGTGAAATGTACATACTCCTGCACGCACATACACATACCCCAGCACGTCTGCCCACATGCACGCACACAAACACACACATGCCACACACACACTCAAAAGTACATGCAGATTCTCACACACCTCAGTACACATACGACCAGAGCAGATGCAATGTGCACACATATCCTGCACACATGCAAAGATTGTTGCAAAGATGCCCTCTTAGGAAAATGTGCAGAGGGTTAAACCTCTCTCCCAACTTTCTTTCCCCCTACTCCCAGGTCTCTGATAAATCCTAAAGCATTGCTTGGAAGCAGGACTGTGCAGAAGTCAAGAGGACAACTGTCCTATTCTCTGAGGGCTACAGCCAATCTTCCTCCTTGTCCTGTAATATATTTGTAGTTGACAGATAGAATGGCCAATTGTCAGGAAACGGGTGGCCCCTGTGGGGCAGGTTCTATACACTTTACTGGACTCTGCTCCATTTGTCAAATCTCTCCAGGTTGTCACATGCAAGGGCTTCTCAGCTTGTCACTCCTCAGTTACCTCCTTAAAACAGATTCCCTAAGAATGACTCTGCTGAGTCCCAATCCAGCTCTATCTTTCATTTCTAAAGGTAATTTTCCTTAAGAATCTTTTAATTCTTTGGCCACCAGTGTGGTTTTACAGCATCCACATTACACATTTCACGGGTTTGCAAACCTGTATGTATCAAAAATGAAAAAACCTGAGTTTAGAATCAGAAATGCCAAATCAGAGTACTCTCTGAAGCTTAGAGAACCATTTAATTGGTGCAATCAACGTGCAGGAATGAAAGCATTTTTGTAGTCATTTTACATCATTCACTTGAAACTGCTCAATTGAAAAGTGACTAATTGATCAGTCATGTAGTCATTCAGCAAGTATTTTTTGAGTGACTATTCTGTGCAAAACACTGTTAGGGGTGATGAAGTTACAAAGAAGTGGATTGCAATTCAATGAAATGAGGCAGATAATGATGAGTTCCTGACATGCAAAACAACTCTGCTAGATTCTGAGATCCAGCAGTGAGCAAAATGCAAATCTTATCACTGTTGAGATACTAAGTAAAGTAATGCATCCGCTAAATTAGTAACTCTAATTTAATAAAGGCTTTGTGCTAAATAGGAGATGAGTTAAAGTTAGAGAGAGGAAAAGGATGGGAAATTACTTCATTTCCTACAAGTTACATGCTGCATGGAAAACAAGGCCATTCAAGAGGACTGTGGGCCTTGGTGCCCTGTGGAAACTGTAGCTATGATCTCAGGCTCTGGACTCAAATCCCTCAGGATCAAGCCAGCTCTGCCACCTACTCCCTCTCAATGTGCTTAGGAGGTTAGAATGCTGTGTGCCTTAGTTTCCTGGTCTCTGAAAACCAGACACTGGTATCTAATTCATTGTGAAAGAGACATGCATGTAGAGAGCTGTTGTGAACAGTGCCTGAAGTCCAGAGGATGGGAAAGGGCAGCTGTCACTATTAGAGGGTCACAGGATGCTTTGGTTCCCAGTGGATCTATTGAGAACTTTGATGGGCTCTGAAGCCAGCCAGGCTGTTACACGTATGTTAAAAGAAAAATTTAGGGCAAATTAACACAGTTTATTAGAACAAAGAATAATTCATGTATTGGGCAGCACTCAGAAGCAAAAAAGTTTCAGAGAGCTCCACTCAGTAGCATGAGCAGCAAGTTATTATAGGATGAACATGGAAACAAAGTAGAAAAATCATTTGATTGATGGCAGCTAGCCATCTGCCTTATTTGGGCATGGTGTGATGAATCGGCTGCCTGTAATAGGCTGAAACCTGGCTATTTTTTACAAAGTATATACTCTTAAATTGGCTTTCATTTTTTTTTACCAACCAAGTTAGGTTGTGGCTTGTTAGAAACTTCAGGTTAGGAGGCAGCCTCAGGCTAACCACCTCCTGCTTATTTAATTTAGCAGCCAGGTGTGGTACCAATCTGTGAGCCTCCAAATCTAGCAGGAGTTTCAAAGCCATCCAGCCCAAATGTGGGTCCTGCTGTCCCCCTTCTGCACTGAGCTATCCATGCACAGTGTGACTCACTATGGGACTTGGAGGATCAGAGTGGCTGCTCTCCTGGCTGATTACAGTGTTTGTGATGACAAAGGGCCTGAAAACTTAAATGAACATTGCCATGTAATTAAGTTGCTATGGCAGTAAATCTCTGTGACTCAGGTTCAGACAAGGAGTGGCTCCCAACCAGGGGCCATTTTTCCCCCCAGGGTACACTCGTCAATGTCTGGACAGTTTGGGTTGTGGTGACTGGGGAGGGGTGTTACTGACATCTCTTGAGTAAAGACCAGAGATGCTGCTGAACGTCCCACAATGCCCAAGACAGCCCCCTCCAGAGAGAGTCAACCAGCTCGAAATGTCAATAGTGCCGAGGTTGACAGACCTTGGGATGATGCAGCAGCAAAGTCTGGTGCTTCTTAGGGGAGGGGAGTGACTTAGCCTTGATCTTGAAGGAGATAGAAGACAGAGGGGCAGACAGGGAGAGGAATCTTCCAGGAGGGGGCCCAGCAAAAGTAAGGATGAGGAGGCAGGAAGGTTTGAGGGGTAGGGACAGGCTGGCTGCACAGAGGGGAGGGGTGCAGGTCGGGATTCAGCAAGGGCATGTGGGGCTCACTCTGTTGGGCTGTTCTTCTTCTTCTGATGACAGATCCTCAGGCTTCCATGGAGGGTGTCCCTGTCCCTGCCCCTGACCGAGGTGATAAAGGAGGGACTTTCAGTCAAACTACAACACCCTCCCCCAGTCTGGGGATTAGCATATAGCCAAGACAGGCCCGTGCGTTCTTCCCTTGGGATCTGAATCGTAGACACAAGGGCCCACAAGGCTAAAGTGCTTCACCATCATGATGGCACAGGGACCCTAGAAGCTTCAATGTACACTCTAATGGAAAACAGCTGCTAAGAGAAGGGGCCCTGTCCCAGACCTAAGAGGAACAATGTGATTGGTCAGTGGGTCAAGGGCCAATCACAGTAATCTTCCTCACCCTCCTCATCATCTTTGCTTGGAATTGGCCTAAGACTAGGCGTGTCATCCACTTCTAGCAATGGACCCTAAGGAACAGCGCTGGAGGCTTCTGGGAAAGATTGCCAAGCCATACCTCAGAACTTTCCCCAGCTCTCCATCTTTCCTCTGCTTGGACATGGTTAGATGATGTCTGAGCCTGAGCAGCCCTTTGAAACCTGAGCTGAAGGCCAAGGAGCCTTGAGAGATGCAGAGACAGAGGCTGAAATCCAGGAGCTAACAGTAAACCCCACTGAGCTGTCTTCTCTGGGCTTCTTGCTAAGCGAGTTAACACTTGCCTTTTCTTAAACGGTTGCTTCTGGAACTTTAATGTGCATATAAATCACCTTGGGCTCTTGTGGAAAATGCACGTTCTAATTTGATAGGTCTGAGGTACAGTGTAAGAGTCCAGATTTCTATCAAACTCTTGATGCTGGTATTGCTACTCCACTGTGGGCAGGAAGCAGGTACCAACTTTTAGCTGGATAATTGGTTACTTGCTGATGAAAGCATCTGGACTCCTACAGCCATTTGCCTTGGATGGAGCCCAGAGACTCATCTTCCCACCAATCAGGTGCCTCCTCCTTCACCTGTGGGCGGGGCCAAGAGACAGTATCTGGGGGAGGAGCAAAGCCCACACACTGTACTCCATGATTGAACTAATGTACACAGCTATGATTCAATAAAAAAAAAAAAGTCAAGAATACAGAATGCTGCACGTGTGTGATGGGAGCCTGGTGAGAGAGGACAAGGATGGAGATAGAGAGAGATGAAAAGGACAGATGCTAATTTGGGGTTGTTCTGGGTCTTCTGTTGCCTCTTTATTACGGTCTGTTTACGAAACCCAGATGTTCTTTCAGTGAAGGCAATTCTCCCCCATTTATTTCCTTTTCATGAAAGAAGCCACAAAACCCAAATTGCCATCAATTGCCCAATCTTTTCCAATTTCCTGGCACCTCTTCTTTTTCTACACCTTGAGAGTATTTCAGGCCTCCTAGAATTTTTCTCCAAGAAGGTGCCTCAGGGTCACTGCAACTGGCTGACTCAGGGAGCTGCTGGATTCCTTTCTGGGAACCAGGGATTCCTGAGGCCTCAGGCCCAGCACACACCCCCCACCCCCAGCTGAAACCCAGAGCTTCCGATTGGTCTTCTAGGGAGGTGGAGAGGTGGAGGGGGATATTGGAAATGGCTCTGCCACTCACGTGCTGTGTCCTTGGGTGAATGACTTCATCTCTGTGGAAACCAGCATCTTCCTTTGTGAATGTCAGGATAGGTGATTTCTTAAGGCCCTACCTGTTCTAAACGTTCTGTGCTTCCAAATTCTCACAAACCGGAATTAGTTTAGGTCCGTGCCCTCCATCCTGGCTACACACTTGAATCTCTTGAGGGGCATTAAAGAGACTGATTTCCTGGTGTTGCCGCCAGAGCTCCTAGTGCGATAGATGTGGGCTTGGACATCAGGAAGTTTGAAACCTTCCCAGGTGTTACTAACACACAGCCAGGCTTGAGCAACTCATGGCTAGACCTGAGGCTACAGAAGAAGAAGCTGAGCTCACACCTGGTCAGCAAGTCGGCCA
>CAUYON010059344.1:12500-51717 GCA_963573935.1 Arctocebus calabarensis | reverse complement strand
TGGGCTTAAGCGATTCTCTTGCCTCAGCCTCCCTAGTAGCTGGGACTACAGGCGCCCGCCACAGCGCCCGGCTATTTTTTTTTTGTTTTGCAGTTCGGCCGAGGCCGGGCTTGAACCCGCCACCTTCAGTATATGGGGCCGGCGCCCTGCTCGCTGAGCCACAGGAGCCACCCTGTGGAAGAAAAATTTAAGCTGGGATTAGTAAAGTTCAATGATAGGAAGAGGATTGTGGAAGAAATTCCAGGTAGAGGACACACTGGCAAGAGAGTTTGTATAAGGGAATAATAGGCTGTGCAGGTGGAGCAGTGGTTTAGGGACAATTGCAGAATTTGGTCTTGATCTTGTGAACATTGGGGAAGTATTGAAAACATGTAAGAGATGGATAATGATATATTCGGGATAAATCGATGACACCTAAAGCCAATTAGAATTTCGCAGTAGAGGTGTGAATTGGTTAGCCTTCAGCCACAGCTCAGTCATCGTGGTGTCAGGTGCTTTCCACCTGTGGCATGTCCTGCTCAACACATTAGCTTGTACCTTAGACATAGCCCTTCATGGTCAGAGAGATGGTTTTTGCTGATCCAAGCAGCCCACAGTCTCTAAAGGCACTTTTTTACCCCCCTTCTCAGTAAGAAAAACCTTATACAGAAACATTCTACTGGAATTCTCCTTACCTTTAATTGGCCAGGGTTGTTTTGTCACAGCACAGGTCTAAACTGATCACTGTTTCCAGAATGGAATTATCATGATTATCTTAGGCGAGTGGTCCTTAACCTAGCTTACAATGTAAGAATCATCTTGGGAGCCTTTACAAAAGACTTCTGGGACCAGGTATTTTTTTAAAGAGCTCGAAGTGATTCCATTGTGCAGCCAGTATTAAAACCACTGGCTTAACTTAATCAAAATTCATCACCACACACCACCTCTAGGGCTGGGGAAGGGCTTCCTTTTCTAAGAACATAGGACAATGAACATCTGAACAAAATTGGGAATTATTAAATTATTAAACTTTGTATTTAATAAATGGGAGGAGGCAATAAAAATGGAAATTACTGAGTAAATGTAAAAGCTGCTCTACAGGCAGGATTTATATAGGGCTCTGTGATATGGAGGACAGGAAAGAAATAACACCATTACATTTGAACTTAGTAGACAAAGAGACCTATTGAAGTAGAAGAAAGAAATGTAAATAAAGTACATCTTTATCTAGCCCATTAGAAATGTGACTTCTGGTTTAGGCTGTTGCTTTGAAAGATGGGTGATAGAGGAGAGGCAATAGCATAGCATGACTAAGACCTCAGGCTCTGGAGTTAGAGTGCCTGGATTCATACCCTTTTCCTGTCACTACTAAGATATATTAACTACTTTATCTTCTGGCATCTAACAGTTAAGGATATTTACAATTGTTACCTCTTGGAGATCTTGAGGAATGCAATGAGAAAATGCACAAGGTATTCCCTGCATAGTATCTGGCACATATATTTTAAACATACATTGATAGTTCTCTCTGTCTCTGTCTCTCTTTCTCCCCCTCCCTGCCCTGCCCTCATTATGTCATATTACTGTTTTTTAAGAGGCTTTCATTTGTTAAATGTGTGTTAACTTTTGAACTGGTCCAAGATAATTTATATCACTTTTTATTTGTATCCACATTATAACCTGTATATCTCTCATCTGTAGCTATACAGGCCTGGAGACAGAGTCATCTACAGATAGATAGTATTTATAAGTTCATCTTCATTAACCGAATGTTTACTGAGCTCTATCTTTTTATTGGATGCTGTGTTAGCTGCAGACAGTGATATAGTGCAGATCTGATGTCTGCCTTCAGTGAACTTAGTGTAGAGAAGAATTTTAAATCTAGTACACATATATAATCTAGTATGTATTTTTTACTTTTTAAGATCCTGCATACCATGAGTAAGAATCTCCAGATTGGAAGTGTGTTTTTAAGCTTTTTTTTACCCATGCAGTTATATTTAAATCTTAGTTTGCCTTTTTGTTATATTATAAAGGAATATTTTGCTGTGTGTTTATTAGAGATATATATATATATTATATGTATCATATAAGATACATAAGATCTTGAATAATACAAGTTATATATGTACAATATATTTATATAATAATCATAAAATACATGTCTAAAAAATGATGTCTCATTCTTTTTCCGATATAATATACTTAATATTTACTAAAGAAAATATATTCATATTATTGACTTAAATATTTAAATATTAAGTACATATCTTTAATAAATACATAATAAAATATATATCTTATAGCTATAAGAGATATATAAAAGATATATGCTTGTATAGCTCTAGGTAAGAATCGGCATAGAGGCAAACTTATCTTTAGATTATGTTAATGTTGTTATTTTGAGAGTTGTCATTAGAAAATCTTCCAGAGCTTTAAAAAATACATGGAAATGGCAAATCATTGGGAGTTACCTATCTCTGTGTGCTTATGTCTTTTTAATTGTGCAATGTATTAATCTTGACTTTTGTTTCATTTAGATTTTGATGCATACGAAAGAGATGGTACAGAAGGTAATGCTGAGCATTTTCATTGTATAACAACTCTTAAATATCATAACTGGTGACGTTTTTGTATTCAAGGGAAATTATAACCCAAACAGACTGGAAATTGCTTCTTAGGATGCCTAGTTTACATTTATAATCCCTCCTAATGGATTACAGCTTTTTTCTTTTACCAACACTGATATGATCTAGCCCCTGCTTGAAGCCTATATGTGAGTGTTTCAAGCAAATTAGTAACAGTGCTAATTAGAGTTTATTTCCAGGCTTTTATACTGTATGTGCTCTAGTGTTGTTTGTTATGATTGATTTTTCTTGGCACTCTTCATATTCTACTAAATACTGTTTGCAACTGTTAAGAATTTAATACGGATCTGTGCCCCTGAATTTATAAAATCCATTATGTTTCTGGTTCTTAAATTGCCATGACCACTAAGCATGTGATATAGTGGGTAAATATAGACCTGTTTCCTAGTCTTTTATTCTCCTTTTTCTCATTATTCAATTTCCATATTTTGTTTCAGTTGAAACTAGAAACAGTTAGTTATCCTTCCACTCCATTCTCAGTTTTAAGAAAATTTAGGGAAATTTTTTAGTATTGTGATACCCACCTTCTGGTTTATTGGGCTTAATCGTCAATTGTATATTCTGAAAATATAGTTAATAACATAAGCTTTTGAAAAGTCAATGGAACCTATGATTTCTGTATTACATTACATCTTTAATTTTGTTATGTGTAGTGGTCATTGTGTTTTTGTTAATTTTTATAATTTTTGCTTTTTATTAGATGAATCTTGAAGTTATTTATGGAGATACAGATTCAATTATGATAAACACCAATAGCACCAATCTGGAAGAAGTATTTAAGTTGGGAAACAAGGTAAGATAATTTTATGAAATTATGTGTTTTACCTATTTTTGTGAATTATCTTTTTAACATGGAATACCATAAATTCATGTGTATGTGCGTGTATGTGCTTCTGAAAATAATAAGTTTGGTACCTCTCAATTCTTCATTCTCTTTTATTTTTCTGACTTCTACTCTAGTTGTCTGTTTTAAAGGTGAAATTCAAAGATAATTATATTAATATTTTCCTTAAATGATAGATACATTTTTCCTTTGAAATCAGTATGAGTGTTGTAAGTATAAGATGTGGTCACATTAGTACTTAAGACATTGTCTTTTCATAAGAAAATACAAGTCTAATAGCATTCAGAAACATGTTATATGTGGATAAATACATACCTACACACAAACACAGCTATAACTTTTATAGGAGTACTGGAAATATATTTGAAAAAACAAGGGGACATTTTTGTAATAATCATTTGTAGCCTCTTAATTGCATTCACAGTTAACTAATTCTTGAGTATGTGCTATGTTAAGATACTGTCCAAATAAACTAAAACTAAGATATCACCTTTCAAACATAACAACTTCCTATCTTTCCCTCTTAGAATGTATGGAATTTGAACTGTGATCTACACTGAGAGCAACTCTGGCATATTGTACTCATCCTGAGCCTTGAAAAGCTATATATTTTCCCTAGAATGATGGTCTGTTCCTCGACCCTGTCAGTAAAAAGCAGAGGACTGTTCATTTATTTCTTTAGCATGTAGTTATTTACTTATATTCAGAGTGCTAGAGGAGATCCTAGGTATTATTTTAATAGTTCAAGTTTTATTTATTTCTGACCACACATCTACTTTTTGAACTATCTAATCACTAATTAAGTACTCTACATATATATTAAGTCTTTAGATTCAAAGAAGACTGTTTCATAATTTTCATCTATTTCCAGGGGCTGATCCAGCCAATCCTGTCCTTTGGTTGAGTGGGAAATATATTATTCTTTGTATTTTTTAATCCATTTTTGTCCCTGTGTTTTTCTGTGTCTTTTCATTATGCGAGCGTGATATCATGTTATATAGAAGCTGAGTAAATGCATTCTCCCTTTCTATGACTTCATGTTTTGTTTAGATTAACTTGGGAATGGGTAACATGTTCTTCCTCTCCCTGTAGGTGTTTCAGAAGTTAGTATTAATGTTTGAAATTTTCACAGGTAAAAAATGAAGTGAATAAATTGTACAAACTGCTTGAGATAGACATTGATGGTGTTTTCAAGTCTCTGCTACTGCTGAAGAAAAAGAAATATGCTGCTCTGGTTGTTGAGCCAACGTCGGACGGAAATTATTTTACCAAACAGGAGCTGAAAGGATTAGATATAATTAGAAGAGATTGGTGTGATCTTGCTAAAGACACTGGAAAGTGAGTTCAGCCTTCAATTTTGCTTTTGTTGTTTATATTTGAAAAGTTTAAGTGTGAATGATGTGGAGAATGCCTAAGTCTGCCAAGCACAAGAACGTAACTTCTTTTTTGTTATTTTTATCATTGTTGTTATTATTGTACATTAAGAGTCCATAACTTACTTGGATTGGAATTTTACAGGTAGATTAAAAGTCAGAAACAGCTAAATTTGGGGGGTAAGAAATGCTTCTTATAATATACTTCTCATGAGTTTTAACTTGTGGTAAGGGTACAGAGTTGATTGTTTTGATGTTGATTTATTTTGTCTTAATGTTCCTATTAGAAAGTGCCTTGTTTTGTGTTCTTGAATCTTTGTAAAGCCCTTAAGGAACATAATACTTAAGATTTTCCCATTTTGTAGCTTAAGGTGTTCTGGGATTCAAAGTGGGCCATGGAGTGAGACTTTGTTTCCACCCATATCATTTGTGCATAAAAGATTCTTACTAATCTCAGGTTATTTTAACAGTTACTTCTTAAATATTGTATGTACTTCAGAAATATAAATGTTATGGCTGACCACTTAGCTTTGTACATGAGACTATTATGATGATAAGACCTGTTTTTAAAATAAGGGTCATATTAATGTATAAAGAACCCATTTAAAAAAATGAATCTTTAGGCGCTTTGTGTCCTATCTTCCATCTACTCCTATTTTTCTGAACGTCACCAATTTTGAAAATGGAAGAATTTTCTTTCATTAAAGCTAAATTGAAAATTGTTTTTAATATTGCTGAATATCAGCATTTTTACTTGTTTTTCAGTCTTCCTCCTGCTTTCAAATTGGGAGATTGAGCAATTGTTGCTTCTGCAGAACTACTCTTGATTAGGCAAAGTTGATCATCTGAGAATAGGTCACTGTTAGCCTTTTATGAAATGTAGTTTGAAATGCTTCATTGCCCCTAAATGTACCCAAAGATGAAACTACTTTGTATAGACCGTCGATTAGAGTGTTCTCTTCAGCTTTGTGTTTTCTAAGAAAAGATGCATCATAATAGAAGTAAATTTCTCTGAGTTAGAAATGTATTAGTAATTAAAGCTATACAAATGTTTTTGTCAGGGTTCTTTTTCTGACAAATTGTAATGCAGCTGTCAAACCCTCGCTCTGCATTTTCTGAGAAATGGATAAAATATTGGCTTCCTTACTCTTTTTTCCTTTGGGTCTGGTTGAATAGCAAGAAGTTTTTAAGGAATAGCATAAGGTTGGAGAACACTGCAATATAATGAAGCCGAAGAAAAATTTGAAGTCTTTTTTTTTTTTTAAATATGTAAAGAACTTTATATTTCTATTCATCTAACTAATGATTACCTCAGGTGGAGTTGATTCCTGATGATATCAGAGATAATATCTTGGTGCTTTATAAGGAAAGTGAAATACTTGTATTCTAAAACTTTTAACTTATAGGTAGAGCATAACTGCTTGTGAATTTTGTAATTGTATAAAAATATGATAGAACACATACTTTTCTCCATCACATTTTGTATAAAGCATTTGGTGCCACCTAAAAGAATAATCTATATGTTTAAACGCAATCTGACATTCTAAGTTGGTAAACCTTTGGTACAGTTAGTGTTAAATAACAAATAGTAACTGCCTTTCGGGCATTAACCCTTAATTAGGTATTGTCCATATGTTACTATAATGGCATTTATCTTTCTTTTGTTTTACCTTATTAATAAAATATATTTTAAAAATCAATCTCTCTCTCTCTTTTTTTTTTTTTTTTTTTTTTTGTTACAGCTTTGTCATTGGCCAAATTCTTTCTGATCAAAGTCGGGATACTATAGTGGAAAGCATTCAGAAGAGGTTAATGGAAATTGGAGAAAATGTGCTAAATGGCTGTGTCCCAGTGAGCCAGTTTGAAATTAACAAGGTAAATGTAGCATTTGTTGCTGAGCCCAGCTGCCCTCATGTGTTTTTCTCCTTCTTCAGATAGTTGAAGAACCACCTCATCCTTGCAATTGAAATAAATTCTAGCTGGTGATACAAGCTGCTTAACAACTGTCTCACAGATTGAATATACTTCTTCTTATAATATACTTCTCATGAGTTTTAACTTGTGGTAAGGGTACAAAGTTGATTGTTTTGATGTTGATTTATTTTGCCTTAATGTTCCTATTAGAAAGTGCCTTGTTTTGTGTTTTTGAATCTTTGTAAAGCTCTTAAGGAACATAATACTTAAGATTTTCCCATTTTGTAGCTTAAGGTGTTCTGGGATTCAAAGTGGGCCATGGAGTGAGACTTCGTTTCACAGGCAGGTACTGCCATGTCTGCTGCAAAGGCTTTCTCTCTCATTCCTTACTTTTAATTCTTGGAAATAATGTTTCCAGATGTTGTATGGAATGATATAGTTTATGTATTGGGGGATAGAGAATACTACCGTCTTCCTAGTTCTCCTAAGTGACAGTCGTTTGGAGGATAATCCTGTAAGCTTAGTATGTGCTTGTGTGTGTATGCGTATATGTGTCTAACTTCACACATGGTGATCCTTAACAGTACTATAATCGGAAGGCTTTGGGGGACAAAATTATTTACAATTAAGATGGTGGTAACCCTTTCTGTCCTTTCAAAGCACTTGTGCTTTTTGGAAAAAATAAGTTACACTTTATGGACACTCTTAGTTGTTGAAAAGAGAGAATATTTTTTCTTACCTAATTTGAAAAACAAAATTTTGGTTTCCAAAATGCAATGTAATAAGATGTTAGGTTACAGATTTCTTTTTTTTCCATTTAAAAAGAATACCCTCATATATTCAGAAGCTCATTTTGCAAATACCATTTTACCCATTTGTGATAGATTTCGTTGTCAAAGCTCATACCGAAAAATTTTAATGAAAAAGAATCTGATGATGACATTAAATGGAAGTTAGCATGAAAACTCATTCATAAATCCCTATGCTAAAGTAATGCTTGTCATTTTGCATATTTCCTTACTCTTAAAATATATTTTTGCATTGTGGCAATTATAATGTTATTTGAAATATATTTTCTTTTAACATAAACATTTTCCACATTTCTATATTACTTTTAAATCAAGTTAATCAGTGTATTAATCTTTTAGTTCATTGATGCATCTTTATTTAAAATTTTTGTTGATTATATTTTTCTATTGTGAATAACTGTTGAACATCTTTGTTCATTTATCTTCTTGCTTTTGGATGAATTACTTTCTTATTTTAGGTTCACTGGAGTAAAAATATTTGATTTAAATATATGAATATGTGCATAGCTCTTGCCAAATCGCTTTGTAAGAGGGTAATACAAGTTAATAATAACAAAATATGTGTGCCAATTTCACCACTGCTTTGCCTGTGGTGGTGATAATTCAATAAAAGTTTGCTACCATAATGGATAATGAAACTATATTTCACAGCTGGATTTAATTTGCATGTCTTTGATTTGTGGAAGGGCTAATATTTTTTATGCATATCCTTATGATTTATTTGTAGGTAAATTGATTATTTCCTGTACCTTGACCATGATGTCTTTTAATGTCACAAAAGAAGACATTTATTTATATATTACAAAGGGACATGTGCCTTGTCAATAGCTCTTCAATTTAAAGTCATATAGTGTGCACATATTGGCATAGAATCATTTGTGCTATCTAGAAAGTGGTTTCCTTTTAGATTTTGTTTTCTTTCTCTAAAATTTGCATGAGAGTTATGACTTCAGTCTTCATTGGATCAATTTTTGCATCCAGTCTGCACATTATATCACTGATTCTGTCTACTTTCTAGAATCATAGTTCTCTATTACAAGGGCTTCCAAGGACGAGTTTGGAAGGTTCAGTCTATGACTACATCATTGGCAAAATAACACCAAGCACATGTCTTCTAGGGTAGCGGGCCCATACTGTCATCCTCTCAGATGAATGATGGCAGAATATTACTAGTGTGCGAGAAGAAGCCTACAGTTACAGACACACGGGCAATTTCTGTGTTCTGGTGAATAGTCTACATTTTGATTATTTTTTAATTTTTTTTTTTTTTTTTCAGTTTTTGCCCTGTTCTCTTTTTGAACCTGCCATCTCTGGCTTACGGGGCCTGCACCCTACTCCTTTGAGCCACAGGTGCCGCCTTATTTTTTAATTTTTATTATTGAAATTTCTAACCTTGTACAAAAGTAGAGAGCATAGTATGAATACATATCTATCCAACACTCAGTTTCAGTTATTATCAACTTACAGTGATATTTTATTATTACTACTAATAGTAGTTAATCTTTAGTGCAGTTTTTTCCAACTTTTTTTATCTCACAGCATTCTTGAACCTCTTGTTCCAGGGTGCACTTAAATTATGTTGATCAAATAAAAGAATTAAAAAAAGTGTATACTTTTATTTTTATTTATAAATATTTGTTATCTATTTTTTGAGACTTTGGAAAAAAAATTAAAAGTTAATTGATGACTCCATACTGATCCTCAGAGTCAAATAGATATACTCTTATTTGACAATGTGAATATTACTGTCTAACTATTATTATTATTGCTTAATACTTCGTTACAGCAATCGTCTGATTTCTTTTCTCAGTGTATTTATCTTCGTTCGTTCTTTGTGAGGTTTTTGTTTCTAGTCTTTACTTTAAACATTGTTACTGTTAAATTTTAAGCCTTTTTAATTTTGTGAAGGCAAAAAGTGGAAATATAATAAACACATGTATATGTAAAAATTTTTAGAAAAGTATATACTTACTGTGCTTTGAACTTCTTTTGAAAATAATTTAATTGATGATCTTTAGAAATTTTCATGGCACACCAAAGATCCTCTCACAGCACACCAGTGTGCTGTGGTACACCGGTTGAAAATTACTGATTTAGTGTCTAATGTGGTAGAGGCTGTACATACATTTTTATGTGGCACAACTGAAACTGTGACTTACTGTCTTTACATTCTCCATATCACTTAGCATATCATTGGCAAACAATAGTTGTTCAGTGAGCATTGAAAGAATCTGTTTGCTTGTTTCATCATTCAGCAGACATAGAGTACCACTTTCATACACAGGCCAAGGTTCTGGGATATAAAGTTGAATAAGAAAAGTATGGTTCATATTTGTAAGATATTAACAGTCTCTTGAAGGTATTTACTCTCTGATATTACATTTTTTATAAAGAAATTTCTGCCATGTTGATGTAAATATGGTAAGTTCTTATGAAAGAACTACATATATCATAGTTCTGTATCTATTTACAGTAAGCTATTCATATGTCAAAGGTGATATGTCCTTCTGATAATCTTTAACATTTGTCTGACTACTTGGACTATTTAGAACTTGTGAGGAAATCAGCTTTTACATTTTATTCCTTTCAAAGGAGACTGCCATGGAAGAGTCCGTGTATGTCTCTGGTTGTGGACAGGCTTGCGAGGATGGGATGGAGTTTTTTGCTTTTCAGTTTTGTTTTGTTAGGTGATATTGGCTGGCCTGAACATGGCAGGTTAGATTAGGGTAGAGGCACACATGAAGTGGTGGGATTTACCTTTATAGAAATTTTAGCTCTTGTTACCAAAAGCAGCTGAAAAACAGCATGTGTGATTTTGCTGAACTACTGCAATCTTAGCTTAAACATATTTTATAAAGTAACACAAAATACTTCACAGCTGATTTTTATAGTCCTGGCTAACTTGAGCCTAAACCACCCGGAAGCATTTTTTTTTTTAAATGAAGCCTTCTAAAACTAGCTTGTAAAATCCCCAAATAGCCTCAATCTAATAATTTGAAAGTATGTCAGCTGAACTTCAGAATTTCTTAACATTGCACTAAAAAAACTGAAGAATAGTCAATTGAAGAAGATAATTATTTTCTTAAGTAGAATTATATTGATTAATATTAAGATTTCTATACAGTATTGCCTGTCCAAGTCAATCAAGACTTCACATAATTCAGGTTCGAGGAGATTCAAATACTTGGAGAATTTTCTAGAGTCTTTCCTACACTGAGTATAGGAAATGAACATTTCTTTTCAAGAAAAATAACTATATAGTCCAAAACAAAGAAAAATTAACCAGAGGTGTGGCATCATTTTATAATTTTGCAAATCTCTTTAATGTCTAGCTTAGTAGAACACATCTGGATTCTCATACTTCTTCATCCAGTCTGTTGTGATATGTGGTTTTGGTTGAGGTATGAGAAGAAAATCCAGTTTCACAAAAACATATAGTTGGAAAAAGGAGAAGTAAATATTTTAGTAATTTTTCTGGTAGTTGTATGTATTCTTTGATCTTATACCAAAACTCTAAAGATTGCGTTTTCTTAAATGTTATCTGTAACATGAGATCAGAAATCATATCAATGAACTTTTTAATACCCTCTTATGTTAAGATCTATTGTTCTGTACTGTACTTTGAATGAAAGTTTTATCCATGTGTGCTGTTATGAATTGGTCATTTGTTAAATGTTGGTTCCCTGAATTATGCAGATCTTCCAAAATTGACACATTTCATTGTACACTATCAAAAATCACATTTAAAAATATTCCTTCTTAAATCAGAAAAGACTTTAAGTATTGGGCAGCTGTCAGACTCACAGAGGTAGAAACAGGTTTTCTAAAATTCTAATTAAAAAAAAAATTCTAATTTGCACTTGAAAGCTTGAATTTTATCATTGATATATACTTTAAAGTTTTTTTCCTTGAAGTGGTAGTCTCATTTGGGTGTGTGTGTTTGTTTGTTTTGAGGAATTGTCTGCCAGATTTGTAAGTCAGAATGACAGTAGTTTGCCTATCATTCTTCAAAGTAAAAATTGCAGTCTGTGAAACAGGCAGCTAGTGTCGCTTGCAACTCAGTTGCACAAATGCTTCTCCTGAAGCAACTTGTTCTTCAGATGTGCCTTGTGTGTACTTTCTGTTTTATCACACAAAATAGTAGGTTTGTACTCAAGAATTAAGAGCTTAAAATTTTTTTAGTGTTTCACCAAGGACATTCTTAAGCAAAGGTTATTTTTCCTTGAACTGTGCATGGTGGTGAAGAGTACGGTGGCTATTAATATAGTTTCGTGTTGCTACCTTGATTCATATTTATAAGGCAATTTTACCTGCCATGGCTTTTCATCATCAGTATGGATAGTATTGTTATGAAGATAGTTTTGGTCTCAAGAATCTCCTGAAAAGGCTGTCAAGAACTCTAGAACCCTAGAACTCTGCACACCACATTTTGAGAACAGGTGAGTTTGGTAGGCAGCACATTGGTCCAGATACTTGTCTTTTGAAACCCACTCCTTCCAGAGCTGGGTATCCCTCCCTCCCCATTTGTGCATATTGAGTTCCAGTCTAATAGACTTTATTTTTTCTCACTCCTTTCCTTTAACATTAATTTGCTTCTTTCTTTGCCTGGAACATTCTTGCCCCATTACCTTTTCATAAAATCTTGGTTTTCCTTCAAGTGCCAGCTTAACCTTTTTTCTTCCATGATTTTCTGCTCTCATACAAAAATGATCTTTACCGCTCTAAACTCTCCATAACACTGTGTTCACATCTCACTTACAGCACATGTTGTTTATTTTAGAGATTTTTGAGGGGAGGTGGTATGGGGTGAGCAGTTCTACTTATAGCAGATGACTTAATACCAGTACATAACTCTTGTCTTGTTCATCCATCATACTTTATTGTGCTTGAACATATTATTATTCTGTAAATTATTGCAGTGGGCGAGGCTGGACATGGTGGCTCACACCTGTAATCTTCAAATTAGTGCAGAATGGGTTAAATAATTAATTCAGCAAATATTTGGCTGCTGCTGTCACCAGCCATCATTTGGGACACCAATGAGCAAGACTGACATTGTTCCTGCTGTCATGGGGTTTTACTCTCTGTTACAGAGTCATTCTACCTCTGTAGAGCCTAAGTTGACAGAGTGAGTAGATTCAGTGATTTCTGTTGCCTTTGGGTTCTAAGGCTGGAGGAGACTTTGAGAAACAAATCACTAAGTTGCAGTAGCTATTATTCATCAGTCCTAATTAACCAGTTAATTCAGTGAGAGAATTGCAAACATTAGGAAAAATTCTAAGGCCTGCATAGGACACTGAATTTATAGTCTTAATTTTTTTAAATATCCAAGTATTATTTGACACAGCCCTTACATTTATGTTTCCTTTTTGTCTAAGGTTGCATCTTACGGTTATGGGTTATGTTATTTACTAAACAAAGGAGAGAAGCTTTGAAGATGGGATGTTTAAAGATTCTGTGGCAGTATTTTCTACATATAACTTCTGTCATTTTTGTGCTTATGTGGCTAGTTTGATTATAGCAATGATGTTCTTATTATGTATCTGTGTGAGAAGAGTTTTTTAAATCAGATCGTGTACTTTTTTATTTCGAAGTATTAAGGGAGTACAGATGTTTTTGTTACATGGATACCTTGTATAATGCTTAAGTTGGGGCTTTTAGTGTGCTCATCACCAGAATAGTGTTCCTTGTACCTGATAGGTAAGTTTTTAACCTTCCCCCTTTCTCACACTCCCCCCTTCTTGGTTTCCAATGTCCTTTACATCTCTGTACCCTCATTTAGCTTCCAATTACTAGAGTGCACCTATGGTGTTTATTTTAACATTCCTAACATACTTCACTAGGATAGTGGTTTTCAGTTGCATCCAAGTTGCTGTAAGAGGCATTATTTCATTCCTTTTTATGAGTAAGGATTACTCCATGGTATATATGTAGTACATACCACATTTTCTTTATTCAATCATGAATTGATAGGCACTTAGGTTGATTTCACATCTTTCCAGTTCAATTGTGAATTGTGCTGAGATTAACATTTTCCTTTGGGTAGATACCCAGATGTGGGATTACTGGATCAAATGGTAAATACTTTTATTTCTTTGAGGAATCTCCGTACTGCTTTCCATTGAGGTTACACTTATTTGCAGTTCCAACAAAAGTGTATAAACATTCCTCTCTGCATCCATGCCAGCACCTATTGTTTTTTGA
Source organism: Arctocebus calabarensis (assembly GCA_963573935.1). Lineage (NCBI taxonomy): Eukaryota > Metazoa > Chordata > Mammalia > Primates > Lorisidae > Arctocebus > Arctocebus calabarensis. The sequence continues at coordinate 37,946 of CAUYON010059344.1, read as the reverse complement.
GTTTTTAATAATAGCATTTTGACAGGGTTAAGGTGGTATCTCATTGTGGTTTTAATTTGCATTTTCCTAATGATTAGTGATATTGAGCATTTTTTCATAAGTTTGTTGGCCATTTGTCTATCTGCTTTTGAAAAACCTCGGGTTTCACCCACTTATTTTTTTTTTCTTTTGGAGACAGAGGCTTACTTTGTTGCCCTTAGTAGAGTGCTATGGTGTCAGAGCTCACAGCATCCTCAAACTCTTGGGCTCAAGTGACTCTCTTGCTTTAGCCTCTCAAGTAGCTGGGGCTAAAGGCGCCTGCCACGATGCCCAGCTATTTTTAGAGATAACGTCTTGCTATGGCTCAGGCTGGTCTTGAACTCCTGAGCTCAGGCAATCTACCTGCCTTGGCCTCCCAGAGTGCTAGGATTATAGGTGTGAGCCACCACGTCTAGCCTCACCCACCTCTTAATGGGGTCATGCAGGTTATTTTCTTGCTGATTTGTTTGAATTGTCAATTCTGGATATTAGCCTTTATTGGATGTATAGTTTGAGAATATTTTCCCCCATTTTGTAGGTTGTCTGTTTACTGTTTTTACTATTTCCTTTGCTGTGCAGAAGCTTTTGAATTTAATAAAGTCTTATCTATCTATCTATCTATCTATATATATATACACACACACATATAAATATATATACATATATATATTTTATATATATATTTTGCTGTATTTGCCTTGAAGGCAGTGGTTCTCAACCTTCCCAATGCTAAGACCCTTTAATACAGTGACCCACAGGTTGAAAACCGCTGAGGTTTGGGGGCCTTTGTCGTAAATTCTTTGCCTACTCCTATGTCTAGAAGAGTTTTTCCTGTGCTTTCTTTTAGAATTTTTATGGTTTCATGCCTTAGATTTAAGGCTTTCATTCATGTTGAATTAATTTTTGTGTATGGCAAGGGATGGGGTCTTGTTTCATTATTCTACATATGGCTATTCAGTGTTTCCAGTACCATTTTTTAAGTTAAATCATAGCTGTGTACATTAATGCAATTATGAGGTATAATGTGCTGGTTTTATATACAATTTGAAATACTTGCATGAAACTGGTTAACGTAACCTTCACCGCATTTTCTTAGTTATTGTGTTAAGACATTTGTATTCTACACTTAGTAGATTTAACATGTACCCTTGTAAAATGCACTGTAGGTGTGGTCCCACCAATTCTCTCTCTCCACCCATCCTGCCTCTCCCCCTTACCCTCCTCTTTCCCCTTCATCTTGGGCTGCAGTTGGGTTATAGCATTCATATGTAAGTGTGGGTGTTTCTAAATTGATTTCATAGTGGGACTGAGTACATTGGATACTTTTTCTTCCATTCTTGAGATACTTTGCTAAGAGTATATTCCAGCTCCACCCATGCAAACATGAAAGTGGTAAAGTCTCCCATCTTTTTTAAGGCTGCATAATTTTCCATGGTGTACATATACCACAATTTATTAATCCATTCATGGGTCGATGGGCACCTGGGCTTCTTCCATGACTTAGCAATTATGAATTGGGCTGCAATAAACATTCTGGTGCAAATATCTTTGTTATAATGTGATTTTTGGTCTTCTGGATATATACTTAGTAGGGGAATTACAGGATTAAATGGCAGGTGTATTTTTAGATCCAAACATCTCCAAACATCTCTTTACAAAAGGAACGTATGAGTTTGCATTCCCACTGGCAGTGTAGAAGAGTTCCCTTTCTCTACATCCATGCCAACATCTATGGTTTTGGGATTTTGTGATGTGGGCTAATCTTACTGGAGTTAGATGATATCTCAAAGTGGTTTTGATTTGCATTTCTCTGATGATTAAGGATGATGAGCATTTTTTAGCCACGACATTACTCAGAAATAAAAACAAATCAGGAGGAATCATGCTATCAGATCTTAGACTATATATACTATAAATCAATAGTGATCAAAACAGCATGGTACTGGCACTAAAACAGAGAGGTAGATGTATGGAAGAGAATACAGATCCAAGAGATGAACCCAGCTACCTACCATCATTTGATCTGTGATAAGCCAATCAAAAACATTCAGTGGGGAAAAGATTCCCTATTTAACAAATGGTGCTGGGTGAACTGGCTGGCGACCTATGGAAGACTGAAACTGGTCCCACACCTTTCACCATTAACAAAGATAGACTCATGGGATAAAAGATTTAAATTTAAGACATGAAACCATAAAAATACTAGAAGAAAGTGCAGGGAAACACTTGAAGAAATCGGCCTGGGAGAATTTTATGAGGAGGACCCCCTGGGCAATTGAAGCAGCACCAAAAATATATTACTGGAATCTGATCAAACTAAAAAGCTTCTGCACAGCCAAGAACACAGTAAGTAAAGCTAGCAGACAGCCCTCAGAATGGGAGAAGATAATTGCAGGTTTTGTCTCTGACAAAGGTTTAATAACCAGAATTCGCAGAAAACTCAAACGTATTAGCAAGAAAAGAACAAGTGATCTCCTCTCAGTGTGGGCCAGGGACTTGGAAGAGAAACTTCTCTGAAGAAGACAGATGCACGGGCTACAGACACATCCAGCACCTTTTGTTGACAATATCTTCCTTGCCCCAGTGTATGTTATCTGCTTTGTCTAAGATCATTTGGTTGTAGGTAAATGATTATGTTTCTGGGTTCTCTGTTCTGTTCCATTGGTTTATGTCTTTTACTTCTATACCAGTATCATGCTTTTTGGTTACTATAGCCTTACAGTGTAATTTAAAGTCAGGTAATATGTTGCCTCTAGATTTGTTCTTTTTGCTTAAGATTGCTTTGACTTTTTCAGTTTCCAATGAAGCATAGCATCATATTTTCTCAATCTGTGAAGTATGATTTTGGTGTTTGAATGGGGATTGTGTTGAATCTGTAAATTGCTTTGGGCAGTATGAACATTTTGACAATGTTGATTCTACCAATCCATGAGCATGGCATGTTTCTCCTTTTGTTTGTGTCATCTATGATTTCTTTTATCAGTGTTTTATAGTTCTCTTTGGTGAGAAAGAGAACTGGGTTCTCTCACCTCCTGGGTTTTTCTAGGTATTTTATTTTCTTTGAAGCTATCATAAATACTACTGAGTCTTTGATTTGACCCTCAGTTTGACTCTTATTAGTATACAGAAATGCTACTGATTTGTGTGCATTGATTAGAAGGATTTCATTTTAAGGTTTAGCGCTTTTCTTCCCTTCTTTTTTTTTCTTTTAGGCATTGACCAAGGATCCCCAAGATTATCCTGATAAAAAAAGCCTACCTCATGTACATGTTGCTCTCTGGATAAATTCTCAAGGAGGTAGAAAGATGAAAGCTGGAGATACTGTGTCCTATGTCATTTGTCAGGTAAACTATAATAATTCATAAGACCCCAAAACCTTTTCAGAACCCAAAGTAAAATCTAGATTGCATTGTGTCTTACTTAGTAGACCTACAAATAATTGACTCTGTAAAGAGATGGTATAGTCTGGTTAGTTTTATAGGATTTAAAAAGAATTAATATGGCCAGGTGTTATAGTCCCAGCTACTTGGGATCACTTAGGATCAAAGAGGATCACTTGAGCCCAAGAATTTGAAGTTGCTGTGAGCTATGAGGCCACGGCACACTACCAAGGGTGACAAAGTGAGACCCTATCTCAAAAAATATAAAAAATTAAAAAAATATTGGTCGAGGTCTGGCATATTTCATTAGGATTTTCATAGAATATTTAAGATCTATGTTTTGGTTCACTGAAATTAGTGAGACAAATTTGTAACAGTAGCTGCCATTTTAACCCTAGAATAACTTTAATGAAAATGCGTGTAAGCTTAGTCATATATTGAACAATACTCCTTTATTATTCCTTTTGCAACAGTCTCCATTATGAATATCAGTGGAATAATAGGAGAATTAATACATTTTCCTGGGATATGTGTAAATTCATTATTTGAAATGGATGATTATATGGAGAAATTTGAAAGATACTAAAAACATACCTTATGAAGAAAACACACAGCTCAACCATTTTTTCTTTTCTTTTCTTTTTTTCTTTTTGAGCAGAGAGGGCCCACCTTCTTGCCTTTTCCCTCTTTCACAAGGTACCTCTGAGAACCCTCTAGAGACCTTCTGTAACACAGTTTTAAACTACTAACCATTTTCTTTTGAGAATAGCATGCTTCTAACAGGTAGGGATGGGGAGAGAGGGTAAAACAAAAGAGCAGCTTTTTTCTTTGAGACCACTCTACACCAGGGTGGCACCCCATAGCTCAGTGGGTAGGGCACCAGCCACATATACCCAGGCTGGTGGGTTTGAACCCATCATGGACCAGCCAGACAACAATGACATCTGCAACAAAAAAAAATAGCTGGGCATTGTGGTGGGTGCCTGTAGTCCTAGCTACTCAGGAGGCTGAGGCAAGAGAATCTCTTAACCCCAAGGGTTTGCGGTTGCTGTGAGCTGTGACGCCACAGCACTCTAACAAGGGCAACATAGTGAGACTCTATCTCAAAAAAAAAAAAAAAAGAAAGAAAGAAAGCACTCAACTCCATTTGGAATAAAGGAGAGCTCTAATTCATTTCCCTACAAAAAGAAGTCAAGGTCATAAGAGTCTGTCCAAATTCTTTACAATTATGAAGCTATATCCTGGGTGAAGGACTCAACTACAACTTGGATATTACCAAGTCCAATAGTCTATACCTCCAGAATACTGTTTTGTTTCAGATTAACATAATGGCACACATGATTAGGTTACATTAACAAATGCAAACAATGTAACCTAATCATGAGTACCCTTATTTTAATCTGAAATAAAACAATATTCTGGAGGTATAGACCATAACACAAGGCCTAATTTATCTGAATAAGATTATTTATAAAAAATGATCGAGTTTTCCAGGAGTTGTGGCGGGTGCCTGTAGTCCCAGCTACTTGGGATGCTGAGGCAAGAGAATCGCTTGAGCCCAAGAATTGGAGGTTGCTGTGAGCTGTGATGTCATAGCACTCTACCAAGGGTGACATAATGAGACTCTGTCTCAAAAAAGAAATTATTGAGTTTTATCCTAATCTTTATTGCATTGTTATTACAGTAAAAATTTTTTCAGATAAACCTTAAAATTCATTGCAATATGATTGATCTTTGTCAAACTATAATCAATGTGTTTTAAATTATAGAATCTTTTGAAAATTGAGAAGTAGTCTGCTAATATCTGCTATATACTGTAGATGATGTACATAACAAATGATTTCAGTACATGGACAGGAATCAGCACTTGACTCTGTCTCCCTCCTAGGGTTACTCTTGATTAAGAACTGTTACAGAAAGCCAATTCCTGCAGGAAAATATTTCCATAAATGTCTGACTTGCTCAAGTCCTTTTCTTTTTTTTTCTGCTCAAGTTCTTAATGTGCTTTGCATATTGTCCCTGACAAGTCTCATCTCAAAAAAATAATTTTCATATTATGCAAATAAAGATTTTGGTAAATAGGCTAGTTTTTTCCCCCACTTATATCTTCACATACATGGAAAGCTCTTAGATTATTAGTGACAAGAGCAGATAGCAGCATACAACTTTAAAAAATTATATAGGTTCAATGAAATAGCATCTAATATTGAAATGGAGCCACAATTATGTTTTGGCTAAACCTGTAATGGAGATGTGGTAACATATAAAATAGGATCTGGCTCGGCACCTATAGCTCAAGTGGCTAAGGCGCCAGCCACATACACCAGAGCTGGCGGGTTTATATCCAGCCCAGGCCTGCCAAACAACAATGACAACTATAAGCAAAAAATAGCCAGGCGTTGTGGCGGGCACCTGTAGTCCCAGCTACTTGGGAGGCTGAGGCAAGAGAATCGGTTAAGCCCAGGAGTTGGAGGTTGCTGTGAGCTGTGATGCTACGGCACTCTACCAAGGGCAACAGCTTGAGGCTCTGTCTCAAAAAATAAAAATAAAAATAGTATCATTGATATATTTAAAAGTCAATCTTCTATTCCTTGATGTCTAAATATTAGATGCTTACCAAGATCTCTTTTTCTGATGTCTTCATGAGATATAAATCCTCAAATGCCAATGCTAGTGTAGTACAGTATACCCAATTTGATATCTTTGTAGCCTTAATCCCATCCACTGGTACATGACCTTAACTTACTAGCTTTTTAAAAAGTACAGTTTATATTTCTTTCTATTAATTTATTCTCCATAGTATATCCCAAGAAAGGCTATAGTACTTTAATTTGCTTTTGTACCCTAGCAGTGGGACATGGCCCCTTTTAGCTTGTTTGCTGGCTAAAGCTGCCTAACTTTTCTGCTTTTAAGCACTCAAATTATTCTTTCTGTGTTTCATAACACAACTGTATTTTTAGAATATGCTTTTGAAAATATTATGATGACACATGTTTTAAGAGGACTGTTTGCTGCCCTAAGCAAAGATGTCCTCCAAAAATAGCCTATCTCCTAAGAAGATTTTGTTTTGTTTAAAATGTACGTTGAGAATATATTACGTTACTGATAACTTATTGAAACTACAAATTCAAATGAGTTCAGAAAGTAATGTTTTTGGTACCTAATTTATATTGTAGTTTGTATTCTAGTTAAACCTACCTGAATTATTTGCTGAATTCCTAAATCAAGTTGCATTTTTAGCTAAGTTTTAAATCTTTAACTATTTAACTTTCATTAGACATAATTTCCATAAGACATGCCTTTAACATAATTGTTTTAAGGAGTCCACTTGTCACCAGTTTAAACTTTTTTTCCCATTAGTTTTCTACTAATGATGATGACATAGTTGTGAATGAATTGACTATACCTGGTTGTCTCTTTGAAGTATGTACTTTGTGAAGTTTTTGAATTATTACATGGCTTCTTGAAGAGGATGAACATTTCTTTCTAATCTGTTCTTAAAGGTGTATGCCACATATTCTTGCATATACCATGGGGTCTTGCTCAGGTTCAAGAATTAGGTCTTTGAAAGATATATCTTAGGTCATAGACCAAATAGATCTTAGGTCAACACAATATAGCACAACCTATTATCTGTCCATTTCTTTTGAACTTAGCCACGTGTAAGCTTGAATTTTTAAAACATCACAAGAAATATGTTTGGGTCACTGTCAAAACTAATCTTTTATGTAGATATTGAAAATAAAAACATTTTAAACTGAAAGTATACTCAAATTTTTCAACTGCTTTTTAAAAAAACATGCCTTACTATGAAAACTTCTAATTTTATATTGGAAAGTAAGTCAGATTCCTTTTAAAAAGTATTTTTTCTCTATAAATTTGACTTTAATTCACCATTAAAAATTTTTAAACTCAATTGCTATAATCTGAAGGATAGACCAATTTTTTAAAAAGCTATAAATTGATCACAGAGTTTATAGTATGTATTTGTTAAAAGGCAGTCTGAATACAGCTGTTGCACATGATGATACTGGCTAAGATTTTTTTTTTCCACACAATTTTTGTCATTGGCTATCACCTTATTCTCAACTAACAAAGCTTCTGAAAGAGCAGCAGTTAAATAGATTAATTCTGCTTAATTCTTTTTATTGTGCCATGAACTCCTGAAAAATAATAGTAAGCAGATCTTTTAAAGTGAGTTTTACCTCCTTTTTAGGTATTTCATTGTATGTACTTTAAAACAGGTAGAACCTGATAAATGGGTCCAGTTTGTTTTCATCCGGAGCCTACCCAGAGAAATAGGCCTCTGCCTCTGGTATCTGGTACAAACAGCGGTGTGGAAGGTTGCCTCTGCTTTGGGCTGGGTGCTGAGCTGAGAGGGGACTGATTGTAGCAGGAATGAAAGAATAGGATTCACATTATAATCAGTTCTGCCAGGCAGCTGAGCACTGTGAATAGTTATAATTTACTAGTCTGAATATTAAATTCTGTTGTTTCAGACGACAGAAAGAGTGGAGTGAGTTGTTGGATGTTGATCCAGTAAACTGATGACTTTCTGATTCACAGATGATGGTGACATCACCCATAGGACTGTATGTGGGCCAATTATATAGAATTTCACAACTTTAATTTTTATAGAGTAAAAGAGGAAGCCCTTGAAAAGAGGTGCTCTGATCTACCTTCCTTTCACTAAGGACGAGCCAAATACATGGCACAAAATGACATGCCCTTCATTCTATTGTTCAGATATTTGGCTTTAGAGTCCTGCCACTCTACCAGGACACAACATTATTTTTACTCCTACTTATCATATTTTACATGTAAACTATAACTCCATGGGTTTCAATCCTCCATCTTTTCCCCTTGTTCATTTGCTTCTCAGTGATATCATTACATATAGCTCTCATGGAAAATGTTACCCCCCCTCTTTAAGATGATAGTGTGAAATTAGAATTCTTGCCTGAAGTGATCATATTAACATAATAAAAAGACCCTACATGGTTTTAAAAATATCACTCCTTAAAAAGCCTTTCTGACTAGATTGTTACCAACTCTTCTCATTGTGTTTTTGTAATATGACAGGTGAAATTATTTAATCTAGTCAATGCTATCTTGTTGATTTCATGTTTTGACAAAATAAATAGAACACGATACATTCTGGGTTCACATTCTTGGACAGCCCATAAGATTGAGATTAAGAAATTTTTGAGATCAGTACTTTCTCCTCAATCTTCTTAACCCAGAATGTTCAACCATAGGTCAAAAAGACTTCTTGGCCTTTGGAAGGACTACATGAAATTGAAACTGTTGTCCCTTGTTTGACCAAGCAAGTGTATGTGATTCAGCTCATTACAGCTTTACCTGTGTCTTCTTTTTAACATGTGTCTTTTTACCATCTCTTCTTTTAGGATGGGTCAAACCTCACTGCAAATCAGAGGGCCTATGCACCTGAGCAGCTACAGAAACAGGACAGTTTAACTGTAGACACCCAGTACTACCTGGCACAGCAGATCCACCCAGTTGTGGCTCGGATCTGTGCGCCAATAGATGGAATTGATTCTGTCCTCATTGCAACCTGGTTAGGTAAGTGTCCCAAACTCATATAGACCCTTACATGGTAACAGCAGTATGTGTAATCCTCCTTTGACTCTTGGGATCCTTGTTTGGGATCTGGATCCTTGGGATCCAGTATTGTGTCTGGCCCCTCTTTGTTTATAGTTAGGCATTTGTTTTTGTAGCTATGTAGTTACTGTCTGTCTTCCCTCATCGAGTGTGAGTTCCACATATTTGCTATCTCTTGTCACCACATGCTTGTTTCACAGTTGGCACTCAGTGAGTGATAAGGCAAGAGAGGGAAGGCAAAAGAAAGGGTGAGGGGAAGATTTTAGGTGCCATTATAGTCACTGAACTTACATTTTAATAGCTTTAATTAATGAACTTCTATTAATAAGGAGATCGATGATGCCTTGCTTATTGCTTCATCTCATCTGTCTCTTGGTCTATTTTCATTTAAAAGGAGAAAACAGCTTTTTAACATAAAATTTTAATTTTTAATATTCAATTCCCTGTATCCTACTCTTTATTTGAAATTGTTCTAAAATCGGACTTGCTGTTATCCTCTAGGAATTGACATATTCCTACGTTCTCATCATCCCAGGCAAACCCTATACCTCATTATTTCTTTGATTTCTGCTGCATCATCAGATTTATCACCATTTCTGTTTCATCATTATTATCATCACCTTTTGCTTAGAAATGTATTTCCTAACTGACATATATAAAAGCGTTACATTGCTTTTAAGGTATCTACTCACTATTCTATGATAAGCAAAGATGAATGCTTTGAGAATACTGCCCAATAAGTCCTAAGATGGCACTTCATTGTTTATAAGTCAAGTCCAGATTCCACTGATATCTCACAGACTCTGACTTTGGCAATTAACTTTCTAGCTTTAACCTATATATTTAACCTAATTTTTTATTTATTCCACTAAGTATCTCCTAAATACAACATTACTCATTCTGTTTCTGCCTCATAGAAAATCTCCCCCTCCTTTCACTAAAATGTCTGCCTTTAACCATGGGCTTTGACATCACAGGAACCTGGGTTCAAATTCTGGTTCTTTTGTTCACAGCCCTCTGAACCTTGGTGTACACGTTGGTTCTTTGAGTCATAGAATACAGTTGCGCTCTGAGAGAGAAGCAAGTTGAGGCATGTGGGATGCTCAGCATAGGGCCTGGGCCAGAGGGAGTGCTTAGTGAGTGGTGTTAGTAGTCACCTCCTACCCTCCTTTTAGCTTCAGTAGAAATGTGTTCATACTCCTCTAGTCTGTAGGAATTGTACATAGTTAGTGCTTAGTATGAATTTGTAGACTGAGATCGGATTTTCCATGGATCAATTATTAAGTCACACATTTTCCATCCTGCCTCTGTTGAGTATGTTTTTGTGCTCCATTGCCGCTACCCCATCAGTGTCTACTCTGGAAGTGGAAACTCATTTTTGACATTTGCCTAAGCAAAACATAATTAGGAAGATAAAAATTCTGCTACAAAAATAATCATATAATGTATTCTCCAAGTTGAGTTGTGTTTGATGATGTTTATAAATGCTCAGCTGGGAAGAGGGGACTATAAATGCAAGATATTTTTTATCTTCATGTTTTTCTCTCCTATACATTGAGTGCTTACTCTATTGGATACTGTGTTAAGTACTTTTCATGTGTTATCTCTTTCATTTCTTGCAGCATCCTTACTAGACGCTTAGTTCCATTTTACAGAGAAAGAAGCCAAGATTTAGAGTGGTAACTAACTTAATCTTGTCATATAGGTAGTAAATGTCCAGCTGTGATTAGATTTAACCCAAGTTTGTGATTCCAAAGGTTATGCTCCTAATCACTGTACTAAACTTTATTGCCTCTTCTTATCTCTGAGAGGCTATGAGAGATGTTTTCCACCAGGAGTGGAATGGTATGGATGTACAAGCACAAGGAGCTTCATCTTCTTGTTCCCTTTACTCTCTTCCCCACTGTGCACCCCATGTCCCCACTGAAACTCTCTGGGTAAAACCACAGGTTTTTTTTTTTTAAAGGCAGATCTTCCAGTTTTTATATTTGTGTTGTCAAGAACCTGGCTTAAAGGCAAATATTGACCTTTCCTTCTTTGATTTTGAATTTTCAAGTGGCCCAGCACCAAGAGCAGGTAGATGGAATAAGTTCTGTCTCATGAATGAAGTTTAAGAGAAGGAAGTACAGAGCCTTATATTTTAGCAAGAGAAGTGGACAGTAAAGGATTATGGAGCCTGCCTGGGTGGACAGACCTGATGCCTACACATACAGGTCAAAACCAGGCATATTGAGAGGGGACCAGACTGTTTTGTTGGTTTCAGAAGTCATTTGGTATAATTTTTGTTTATAACATTTTTATTTGCTTAAAGATATTTTATCCTAACTTCAGCTGCCTTATGGTCATAGGCTGCTTTATGAATTCAGTTTTCATAAATCATTTTCAAAGCCATCAGTAGGCAAGTGGGGCCCATCTTCAGAGGTTTCATGTTATATCTGATTACGGATTGATCTCCGTCTATAAAGAGAACCTTCCAGACTTGTGTATGGTCCTACCACTTACCCCTCTCTTCTACCCCATAACCTGAAAGTTTTCTGGGTGCAGCTGTAGCCGTGGACACTATTCTGGGCAGCCCCTTCTTGGTGCCATGTAGCCATTTCAGGCTGATAAAAGGACATGTATCCTTAGCCTTGGAGGAGCTACTGCTGCTCTCCATTTTGAAGCTGCTTTTTCTTATTTTTCTCTTCTGCCACTTGACAGCAATTTTTACCGAAGATGTGTGAAGTTGTCATCATCGTGTAATCCCCTATCTTCCCCACTCATCCTCTTCTCCCTCCCTACCTCCTGCCAGCACCAGCAGTATGTATATATCCATCTACATTAGCAACAAATCTTTTAGTCCTTTATCTCTGCCCTTTTCCACATAGGAGGCTCAGCATTAATAAAGAACAGGCTCAAAAGTGCCCGTCACAGTGAAGATCTGTAGAAAACACTCAGACTTTCCAGGCAGATCCCTGTAGGCATCTGCCTTTTGCTCTATTCAGGAGCTGATTTTTTAATCTATACCCTTTATTCTTCCACTTGAAGTGAAAAATTAGGGTGGCTATTTGCTAGGGGCTTCAAGGTCCCTGTTACCGGTTTTCCTATAGCCCGTGGTTTTAGAGAGGAGGAGGGAGATGGGGAAGTGGTGGCAAAGTAAGGGGAGTTTTAGGGGGTACATGGTTTCTAAGAGGTACAAGCTGTAGGCATAAAATTACTGTAGTTTGTTTTTAAAATTCTAAATCTGTTTTCTTTACATAAAAAAACTGCAGTTAGTGAACTGACACTGTTAAACAAGTTGAAGGGTATGAATGTGTACATAAAATACAAGCCCTCCAACTGCCTAATCACAGACATAAAATAATTCTCTTGGTTTAATGCAGTTTTTATCTTTGATTAATGAAATATAGTTTCGAAACTTTAGTGAAGTTTGATATTTTGTCCTTTTAGTTCAAAGAAATAAGGAATAATGGCATAAATTCATTTAGGAAAATTATTAAGTTCATGATTTTTTAATTTTAAGACTCTTTTGTGGAGAGCAATTGTATTTTCAACTACCATTTTCTTTTTCTATTGCTTTTATACTACTTTCCTTGAAATGAAAGGCAAGCATCAAATGTTAGTTTTATCCTGTGGCTTCACTTTGGAAATTCTCTATTGCTCCCCATTAAGATCCCTCCTGAAGTCTGTCTGGTGGCATGTTGCATGGCCGGGTGTTCCATATGGGAAGGCCATTTTAGTGAAGAGGAGAGAGGATAGTCTATTAAATGAGTGAATGAATAAGTCTGCTGAATTGAAAGAGAATAATTTGTTCTAATAACTAATGGTCCTCATTATCCCATAGTAAAATGTGTATCATTTTCCTAAACCCATGGCAAGATTATTGCTGTTGGGCTTAAATAAAGCAAAATTTTACTCTTTTCCATCTGTGAATAGGAAAAAAGTATAGTATTACTGTTCTTATACAATAGCCCTATGGGAAACATGACTACTAAAACTTGGAACTGTTACTTTTTATTCTCTAGACAAAGTTTTTCTCTCATGTTCTAATGAAAACTCTCTATATTCTGTGGATGAAATATTCACAGTATGCTCAAAAATCTAAACATTCTTCTGTACCTAGTAAACCATGCCAGTGATGAGAATAGTATAAAGTTTGTTCTTGAATTTCATCTAATAAATTTGTATTTTATGCATAGTATTATTTAGTGTTTGTGTTTTATATATATATATATATATTTTTTTTTTTTTCCCTATGAGCAGTGATTTGTACAGTAGCTATAAAGTACCTTTCTTCATGGTCAGCAATAAATTTGACTATCAGCAGTTTTCTCATTGGTCCTAAGTAATTATTGATGTTTGTAGAATGTGAGAATTTAGAATTTAACCTCTGAAAATAGTGTGTAAGACAAGATGGAACACACTTAACTCATGTGTTCCTGAGTTAAATTGGAAAGTAAAAGTTTCTCCTTTTAAAAAAACGGCCCACACAATTCATGTTAGAGAAGGTGGTTTTTGTCAGTGGACAGGATTCAATGATCTCTTCTAAAAAGTAAGTGCAACAGTAGGTCAAGCAGAATTGGGGGGTGCTTTTGATGGTCCAGGGAGATATAAGAATGATGATGAAAGTTAGAAAGTAAAGTACAGGCAATTGGGAATAAAATGATAACACCAGGCTCATGCCTGTAATCCTAGCACTTTGGGAGGCCGAGGTGGGTGGATTGCCTGAGTTCAGGAGTTTGAGACCAGCCTGAGCAAAAATGAGACCCTGTTTCTAAAAATAGTCAGCTATTGTGGCGGGTACCCGTTGTCCATGTTACTTTAGAGGTTGAGGCAGGAGGATCTCTTGAACCAAGACTTTGAGGTTGCTGTGGACTATGATACCATAGCACTCTACCCAGGGGAACAGAGTGAGACTCTGTCTCAAAAAAAAAAAAAATGATACTACCAGCAAGTGCCTCAGCTATTACTTATTAGCTTATTAAGCTCTTATAAGAATGTACATACATGATCATTTCCAAACTCTAAATTATTCTACAAAATAGTTAAGAGTGAAATTTGATAACATCACACCAAATATATGGTAGGATATTAAGGGAAGTCTTATCAGTGGTAAGAACTGCCTCTTACAGAATGGAGTTCCATCCCAAGCGCATTACCCAGGGGTTCAGGCTCCCAGTCCGGTCTCTTTTAGTATTCATTGAATAAATTTATGTTGGAGATCTGCTGTGCCCAGCATTCTTACAGGTACTCTGAAGGATATGAAGTTGAGTCAGTTGTGGATCCTTTTACTCAAGTTACAGCCCAGTTGTTTAGTTGATTTCACTGTTGTGGGGAAGTCTAGTGGACAGCACACCGTATGTCCTCAAAAAGGTAAAATAAAGCGTTATCGGAGTTCAGAGGAAGCAGAAACTATTCTTAGCTGGGACTCTCACAGAAGAGCTTATAAAAGTGGAGGCATTTTGAGGCATCGTGGGAATGCACTGTGAAGAGGCCAGTGTGTGGAGTTGGGAGGGGTTGCCTACCCCAACTGCTCACCAGTTCTTCCACCTGTGATGAATGGTAGGGGCCAGGATTTCCTCATGGGTAACTCGTGCTATTTCAGCTACCTCAGCCATGCCTGCAGCACTTTGGGGGAATTTACAGAGACCCTCTTTAAGGATACCAGTTGCACAGCCTGCATCTCAATCCTATGAGGTGAGCACACGATGGTTTGCTTCTGTGTCACTAGCCTACAACAGGATCAATGGTGATGCCATTCACCTAATGTAAGCAGTGAGACCTCTGAGAACTTTGAACTAAATCAGAGTATATTTAGAATATTTGCTTTGGAGCTTTTATACGAATTATGTAATAACTCTGGCTTTGTAACACTTGGAATTTCTAAGGTAAAATGAAGATTTATCAACTTTATTTAAGCTAGATGAACTTTTTAAAAGATAAGGTCATTTTAATTAAGTACATTAAAATGACACCTATCAAGATTGTGTATATTGGGTGTGGTAATTTGTGCCTCTAGTCCCAGCAACTACAAGGCTGAGGCAAGAGAAGAGGATTATTTGAGGCCAGGAGTTCAAGACCAGCCTACAGACCCCAAGAATGAGAGCTCATCTCTACAGAAATATTAGTCAGGCATGGTGGCACATGCCTGTAGTCCCCACTACTTGGGACACTTGAGGCAGGAAGATGCTTAAACCTAGGAATTTGAGGTTGCAGTGAACTATTATATAGATACCACTATACTCCAGCCTGGGTGACAGAGACTCTGTCTAAAAAAAAATGGTAATACTGTTATTTTACTGTTCAAACTAAGACAGCTTTTTATAAGATCAGAAGGAAAATGATGGTTAAGCAATTACTCATTCATTTTTTAAAAAATGGGTAGTTAGGGACCTCAAGCCTTGCTTTTTGCCCCCCACATCTGGGCTTTGTTGTAAAAAAAGGAATCTTTGGTCCGTTATTTCATTTGTGTTACTTTCCCTTTTTTTTTTTTTTAGCACAATATTAACATCTTTTCTCAGGTTTAAAAATAGGAAAGAAGACTCAAGTTTTTTCCTGCACAGAGGTTATACATCCCAATAAGTTAAAATTCGTATTCACAGCTGTCAGTAAAGGGTATTAAAAAACAGTTGAGTGGTGTCGTGAGAATGCTGTCCATGAGGATTTTTTTTCTGTTAGAATTTTGGGAGTTATCTTCTGAAAGATAATAAAAATCTTAGATGTTCATTTAACCCAAAGATTTGGCTATTATTTCTTTTAAAATACTCAAATTTTCCTTTTATATTATGGACGGGCTTATTGTTGATATTAAAGACAGTTTCAATTCTCTCCTACCTGTACAATTGGTTTATCTTTCTATTGGATCTATGATATTTTAAAAACTTTTTATTATGGGAAAATTTAAATGTATATAGTAGTAGAATTGTAAGATAAACCTTTATGTACTGAACACCCACCATTAACATTCAGCAATTATAGCCAACTTCACTCCTCTTTAACACCTCCCTCCATTATTTTTAAATGAATCCTTCTTTCCTCTTATTTCATTTTGTGTTTCTAAAAGACAAAGAATTTTTCTTTCAGTATAATTACAATGTTATCATCACATCAACATCAAAAAACCCCCCACAATTCTTTCATTTTGTCAAGTATCTGATAAGTGTTCTTATTTCCCAAATTGTACTATGAATGTACTATTTTTTAAAAAGCTCCTTGTTGAAATTGGAATTCAGTCAGGGTACACTCTTTTCATTTTTGATCCTCCCACTTGTTTGTTAAAGAAGCTGGGACTTTTTGCCTGTAGAATTTCCCTCATTCTAGAGTTTGTTGATTACATCCTAGCAGTATCCTTTAGCATGTTTATCTGTCTCCTGTGTTTCCCATAAATTGTTAGTTAGATCTAAAGATTTTGATCAGATTCAGGTTCAGTTTATTTTATTTTATATTTTGCTAATACTACTTCCTAGGTGATGGTGTGTACATCTGTGAGGAAATACATAATGTCCAGTTGGGATTCAGTGCATTCTGAAACAAACTCATAAATCTACCTTAAGAAATAGTTAGTATTTGCTTTTCTTATCCTTTTAAGAATTTTTTTTTTTGAGACTCTGTTACCCTGTGTAGAATGTCATGGTATCACAACTCACAGCAACCTTAGACTCTTGGGCTCAAGTGATCCACTTGCCTCAGCCTCTGAAGTAGCTGGGACTACAGGTGCCTGCTACAATGCCCAGCTAGGGTTTTTTTTCCTGTTTTTTTTGTTGTTGTTGTTGTTTGTTTGTTTTGGGGGGGTTTTTTTGCAGTTTTTGGCTGGGGCTGGGTTTGAACCCACCACCTCTGGTATATGAGGCCGGTGCCCTACTCCTTTTTGCCACAGGCGCTGCCCTCTTTTTTTTTTTTTTCTGTTTTTAGTAGAGAAGGGGTCTCGCTCATGCTTAGGCTGGTACCTCGAACTCCTGAGCTCAAGGGATATACCCACCTCGACTTTATAATGCCACGTTGAGAGTTCTTCTACATGTGGTCTGTTGAACATAAGCATGTATTTCTGTTGGGTATATACTTTGGAATAGAATTGCTATGCCATAGGGGATGTGTATGCTTAACTTAGTAGATATTGCCAATTTTCCAAAGTGGTTCAACTCATTTACACCCCCTATTAGTAGTGTACAAATGCTCCACATTCTTACCAATACTTTATGTTGTCTATCTTCTATTTGTGGTGGCATAATGTTGTGATTTTTATTTGCATTTCTTTGATGATTATAAAGTTGAACCCTTTTCACATGCTTCTTGGCCATTTAAATATCTCAATTTGTAAGTTGCCTGTCCAAATGTTTTTCTACATTTCTGTTGACTTGTCTTTTTCTTATTGACTTGTAAGTATTTCTTACATATTCTAAATGAGTCTTTTGGAAATATATATTACAGATTGAGTGTCCCTTATCCAAAATACTTGGGATCAGTAGAGTTTCAGAATTTTTCAGGTTTCATAATATTTAGATGTAGTTAATTTGATATCTTGGGAATGGGACCCAAATCTAAACACAAAGTTCAATTATATTTTATGTATACCTTATACACATAGTGTGAAGGTAATTTTATACAATATTTTAAATTTGTGCATGAAACAAAGTTTTGACTAACTGCACAAGGTCAGGTGTGGAATTTTCCACTTGGCAGCATCTTGGCACAAGTTTCAAATTTTGGAGCATTTTTGATTTTCTGGTTACAGATGCTCAACCTGAACAAACATCTTCTCCTATTTGGCATGCTTTTTTTTTTTTAAGAGACAGAGTCTCACCCTATTGCCCTCAGTAGAGTGCTGTGGTGTGACAGCTCACAGCAACCTCCAGCTCTTGGGCTTAGGCCATTCTCTTGCCTCAGCCTCCCGAGTAGCTGGGACTACAGGCACCCGCCACAAAGCCCTACTGTTTTTTTTTGTTGCAGTTTGAACCCGCCACCCTTGGTATATGGGGCCGGTTCCCTACTCACTGAGCCACAGGTGCCGCCCTTGGAATGCTTTTTTAAAAGTATAATTTAAAATGCTAAAATCTTGAGTATCATAAAATCAGTTTATCAAGGCACAGACACAGAACATTCCTTCCCAATCAATATCCTCTTCACAAAAGGAAGTGCTCATCTGATTTCTTTTACTATAGGTTAGTTTTGCCTATTCTAGAATTTCATTTATATGGTTTCCTATAATATATACTTTTTGTGCACAACTTCTTTCCCCAAGCATAGTATTTTTGAGATTCATCTAGTTGCATGTATCAGCATTCATTCTTTTTTTATTGCTGAGTAGTATTCCATGGTAGATTATACCAATTTGATAATTCTTTTGTTGATATACATCTGGATTGTTTCCATTTTGTGGCTATCATAAGTAAAGCTGCTATAAACATTCTTGTAGATAAAGCATTCACCCTTTACAATTTATTAAATATTTTTTCTTTAATCATACTAAATTTCCAGTTTGTATGTTGCCTTCTAAGAAGTTTAGATATATAAAAGCCAGGATTCATGCAAAAAGTAAATGATTTGCTTCCTAAAAGAAATTTTTACAAAAAATTTGACACAATAGTATTCCATTAACAAATGATTACTGTTACAAACAACTGCTAAGAATACCAGTTAATCCCTTTACTCATTCAGAGTTTCATTTATGTGGATTTTACCTCTTCCCTGCTTGCATGAACATATATAATTGGCTTTACTGTAGTTATTTGCAGTTGCACTAATAGAGACTTTCTCTTTTGGAGGAAGGAAAATATTTGATCAAATCCATTATTAGACTCTTAAATAACTGTGTGCCTTGAGTTATGAACAGTTTAAATACTCGTTGGGAATGGAGGCAGGTGACCGTTCTAAAAACAGGTATAATTTACAATGGTTTTTAAAAAGTACAATGGTAGAAAAATAAAGTATGTACAAAATGTCACATTGGGCGTGTGTGTAATAAGATTGTGGTGATCGTAAGTAAAAACAGTACTGCTAAACTCATCCACCCCAATGCCTGTGATGTTACTTTCTATAAATACTTCTCGAAACATGAGAGTTTTGATCCTGTTGCCAAAATAATGTGAGATCCTAGAAATTTTCTAATTATAAATGACAATATTTAAATTTCATTCCACTGCCTCTTCTGTCCCCCCCCCAACACAAGTTGACTCGATCACTACAAGTCACAGGATTGAATTAAAACATACATCATCTCTGCTTATTGTAGGGGAAGCCGCAGATGCTCTTCTTCTGGATAACTGGGTTTGTTTTTTTTTTTTTTATTCCCAAGCAAGCTGCTCCTTCCTTTATTCTGTATTTAAGCAAATAATTCAAGTCACCTTTCAAAAGCTAGCCTAGTAGAAATGGAAGCCGCTTTTCTTAAAAGGGGCATAAAGTTTGTTTCTTTAAGCCAGTTGTTCAGAGAAAGCTCTGTAGAAGAGGTAAAGAATTTGGAATTTGCTTCTGCATCCCTTACTAAAAGACTAGTACGGTTACTCACTGATGGTAAGCAGTTTAACATTGTATGATGTATAAGCATGTAGGGAAAGTGTGATGATAAAGATTTTTCTTTAGTGTCACTTCTGACAGAAGTGTTGAATTTTGGAGTGACAATAATTAACAAATGGGGTTATACTGTAGCAGCTCTGTTTTGCACATTTTAAAATTCAAATCCTCTACCTCTAGGTGGCAGCACCAGATACTTGTTTCCTGATTGACCTCAGCCTTACTGAGTTATGGTACAAGTGTTAAAACTTACAAGTCTACTGAAACTTTGAAATCAGCTGCTATTACCAATTTCGTGTGGATTTGGAAAACTTAAAAGCATGTTTAATAAGTTTGGGGCGTGTTTAAGCCTGGATTTTCACCTTTTCACAAAAAGATTCTGGTAGCAGTGGTCCTTATTTTGTAAACATGGCATCATATGTTTTTTCTTAAATTTTTTTTAGCCATTGTGACTTGCTTGTTGAACTTATTATAATTGCCCACCCAAGAAAATCGCTTTTTTAAATATTTTTTATTTGAGTAACTTGCACAAGGATCATTATATACCTAGTATTTTAAGGTATTACAGTGTCTTCTCCCTTTATATTTTGAAAATTTGATGTAGCACTATGACCAAGAAAGCACTGAAATTGAAGCCCTTTTCCCCTGAAAGAAATTCAACTTGTGAATAAATCTGAAGTAATTTAACCAGGCCAATTAGCTTTGTTACTGCCTTGGGAAGATAAGAGTCGTTTGTGGAAATGGACATTTAGAGTAGACATTTCCTAAGGCCTGGTATTTTTTTCACAAGTTTCGGTGAGTTGGGCATTTCTCTATGAGTAGTAAGGACAGCCTATATTCACTTTTGGCTTACTTAGCAGGAAGGCTGCCCTGGGCCAGTGTGTTCAGTTTTATGCACTCCAGTTTTCCAAGTGAGCGATAGCTGGTGGGGAAGGGTAGAAAGCAGCCCTTCGGGGTTCCTTTTTACAGCCCGGCCAATTTTGAGTATGTGCAAAGTGGCATTGTTTTGTTGCTTGATTTTTGGAGTGTGAAAGAAGCTTTAGAAAAATCTTGCTTATTATTTTTTTCTTACTTTTTGATTAGTATTGGCCTAGGAACTTAATAATCATGCAGCCAGAGAAAAGGTGAAGCTGCTTTTTCATAATTGCAAATAAAGCAAGACATTATGTGAGTATAGTTGGATTCAGAACTAGAGTTGAATGAATTGGCAACAGTTACCCTTCACTACAGAGAAGTGGCCTCATTTACAAGCATAGTCTCTCTCACTGATTTCCTCATCCTACCCTTATCTTTAAAAGTGAGGGTATATATTCCCACAGACTATACTAATTTTCTGTTTCTTTTAGGGGTTGAGTAACTTGAAAAAGAAAAATATGGAGTGAGTCATGGAGCCAAATGACCTGCATTACATAAATTTATGTCAGTAATGAAGAATAGTTTTTCAAATTGTTCTGTGTCTTCTTTGTTTTTATTATATACTATAACTTTAAGAAATACTTTAATTCCTACAAAGAGTAGCCATTAAACTTCACATGCAGCATGAATATATGTCATATTTTTCTATACTTTTCTAAATGTATAATCTTGAGTGAATATATAGTCTGCATTAAATGATCATTCCCTGTTTTCATTTATTTCATTCAAATGACATTTATTGAATGCTTACCACACAATAGGCGCCACTGAATTCAATTTGTCCTACATTATCCAACTTAAACTTCATTTGTGATCAGTGATACTACTTCCATTTTGCAGGTGAGAAAACTGAGACTTTGTCTTTCATTCTTTGTTTGGTACCTTTCCACTGTGCAAGAGTCTGCCCAAGTATTCTATAATTACTAGATGTCACCTGACAACTGACCAGATAAGATTGAGGATTTTGTCACTGAATTCTGAATGCATCTATTAGACTGTGTACCTGTGTGGCTATAGATAGATTTAAAACAACTTTTAGATATTTTTAGTACCTGTGAACTCTTTGCTGAATGACTGTTTCATATTACTTATTTACCATTGTACTAAACTATAATCCTTTTCGTTAGATTTCCAAAAGTTTAGACTTTTAGGGATCATTAAGGGATGCTTTCAAGAAAATATTGTAAAGTGTAGTATAGTTATCTTTAAGTATAAATTCAAATAGTAAATTTTGACAGATACATTTTGACCAAGGATAAATTAAATTGGTTGGCCTAAAAATGTTTCTTCTCTTTAAATAGTTTGTGAAAATAAAATATGCATCGATTGATTTCCTGTGTTGTTTTGATTAAAATATGGAAAGTACATTCGATTTCAGGATTGTTGGGGACATTTTCGCCTGTAGAATCTGTAGATCCATTGTTTTTGCACATATTGTAAATTTCTGAATTTTGAACACCCAAAAAATCATGTTGTCTTTTTGTCTCAAATGCTTCTACTGAATTTTAACCACTGAATTAGATTGCAACCTACATGCTGTTAACTACTGAGCCAAGATGAAATCGACCACTGCATTGAAATCAGGGTTAGCAGTTGTATCTGCACTGAAAGGAGTTGTAATGGCAGTGAGCCTGTTTTCGTTAATGGAATTTTATTCTCAGTTTTAATAGCGATGCTTTGATTTTAAGAGCATTTCCTAATCACAAGATAAATTTATTTTAGGTTTTCCACTGTAACTTTAAGAAAATAATTAGAACATCCTTATAGAAGTAAGTTGTTTCCAAGCCCAAACGTCCAGTGGCATATTTCTTTGTCATGTTGCTGCAGTTACTTGTTTTATTTATGAACTAATCTTTTATAAAAACAAAGTCATTTGTACCTATGGTCAAATAGTTGTGTATATCTGCGCAGGAATTTAAAATGATTTTTGTGTGTGTGTCAATTTTTTTCTTCCTTGGGGTATTTCTTGGATAAATACTTTTCTAAATTTGTTTTTTCTTTTACATTATTAGGACTTGACCCCACCCAATTTAAAGTTCATGATTATCATAAAGATGAAGAGAATGATGCTCTACTTGGTGGCCCAGCACAGCTCACTGATGAAGAGAAATACAGGGACTGTGAAAGATTCAAATGTCCATGCCCTACATGTGGAACCGAGAATATTTATGATAATGTCTTTGACGGTTTGGTTAGTTGTTTCTTTTAGTTTCTTTCATTTTGTGAGTGAATTAGTATAAAGGTCTTCCTCCCTCCAAAATGGAAGAAAAGTGTTCACACACTGCTTTTGTGTATTTAAAGAATTTTAGCATCATATAAATTCTGCCTTCATAGTTTGTTTCTGCTTGAAAACTCTTAATTAAATGTGCTTGAATATTGTTTTTGGCCTCCTACAGTGTGTGATCTATCTTGGTTTTTAAATGGAATCTCTTAAAAATTCTAAATTATCTTAAAGTATTTTTATTGTATTTCCTTAATTAGTAACCTGTATTTTTACTCCCAACCCATAATTATTAAGACATCCAGCAATATTTTCCTTTATCTTAAATCAAGTTAATGGGAACTAAGTGTTTTGGGAAAGTTTTTGTTTATCTTTACACATCCCACTTACCTCCTTTTTGACAAAGGTACTCTTATTATCTTTTCTGCTGTCTTTGCATATCAAACATTTAAAAAGTCACAGACATTCCTCTCAAAAAGTACTGCCAAAAAAAGTATCATTGACCTTGGCTCAGAATTTGAAACTTGGCCAATTTACTTGATTCCACTGCAGTGTTATGCATATACTAGCCATTGGCAAAGGACTAGGCAGCAGAACTGTGTAAAACCTTGAAACTGAAGGAAAAGACATTCTTTATCTAAATTAAAAGTAATTATTTTAAGTTAATTTGGACAAACAGCAGATGTTTTGCATTTTTTTGAATCAAAACAAAGCAGTCTTTGGAAGCAAGTGCAAGGAAGAGGCAGACACAGATCAGCAATACTTGCTAAATCCTTGAGTTTTGCTTCATTACAGCTGTAAATAAGATAGTTAATTGCATGGAGGCTTGACGACTTGCAGATGGGCTAACTGTGGAAGAGCCGATGTCAAGCTCTAAAATCTCTTCCACCTGGAATTGCTTAGCGTGGCGGGTAGGGTTATGTACCAGATTGGAGCAGGAAACCAAGATGTTTAAGTATAAAGAAGGAAAACAAATGCTTCAGAAACCCCAACAGTTTTCCTATATATTATATTTGCTTTGTCTTTGTTTAAAAGAAAACATAACAAAATGTTTTCTCTAGCTACTAATAGTTAATTCTTTCAAATTTCTACTTCTTTTGCCTCTTTCCTTCTATACATTTATTTTTAGAGGAAAATTTGCAGAAACTTTAGATTTACTGAGCTGACAATAAGTGATACTGCTTTTGTGGTGCAATGCTTTTAATTTTTAGGCTTTATTCTTAAAATTAAATTGATGAAAGCAAATTAATGTCATGAAAGCTCTTTATCCTCAAGTTTGGAAGGAATAAATGCAAATTTAAAATTTTGATCAATATCTCTAAGAAGGATGTTTATTTCCAATAACTTGACTTCACTGGTGTTTACAGAGGGAAAATTATTTTATCCATAGAGTCTGTCATGTGTTGAATATAAAATAGTAATTTCAAGGTGTTTTCTACGTCTTTGTACTCCGTTATAATGATGGCAAAAGAGTGGAAGGTATGCATGACTAAGAGTTTAGGGGAAGAAAGTAGTTGAGAAAATAGGGTTAAAAACACACCAATAAAATGAATTAAAAATATTCAGCACCAGGACATCGTGTAAGTTTTTAAGCACAAAAACCCTTTCATAACCTTGCAATAACCTTTTGTGTACTTGTCTGTCCTGACTTCTGTAGGGGACTGAGATGGAACCCAGCTTGTATCGTTGCAGTAACATTGATTGTAAGGCTTCACCTCTGACCTTTACAGTACAACTGAGCAACAAACTGATCATGGATATTAGACGTTTCATTAAAAAGTACTATGATGTAAGTATCCCTAAAGAGATGTGTGAGTTTTTTTTGTACACAGCTTACCAAGGTTTGGTATGTGTTTGGTTTGTTTTTATGAAGCTATAGAATTTTGAGAAAACTTTGGAGAAAATTTCTGGTGAAATGCTATTAATACAAATATGATAAAAGTATGTAATTTTCGCGTATTAGCATGACAAATGATTTGATTTTATCTCTGGCATTATATGAAGTATAAGAAAAAAATGAGGAAGTATTTTAGTTTATTGTTACCTAAATATGACTAAATAGTCACTCAGGTCTTTCTACAGAGGAGGGGGAAAAAAATCAATATTGTCTACCTTCAGCAAGGAGAGCCATAAAATCATATTGTGCTGGTTTTAATAAACTACCCACTAGCTAATACTTTATGTTTATGTATCAGTCTAAACTACTCGATAACGTAGTTTTCTGAAGGAATCAAAATAAACATCTTTTAAATTTAAATGCAGTTTGACTGGCATTTTAAAGAGAATGTCTAATTTTTATAAGTATATAGTAAAAATGCTAGAAGAGTGAGTAATTTGTCTGCCTTAGAAAGAAAGCTTTTATTCAAAGTTTTTGTTTTTTAACATATGAATGAGGTTTTTTTCTCTTCAAAAATTAAAATAAAAAAAGTTTTAAAAATGCACATTTCCCATTTGATTTTTCTTAGTGTTTTGTTATCTCATTTGTCATCTGAACAAATTTTTTGTTACTTGAAAGTTCAGTGGGACTTCTTTAAAGAAATTATATTGGCAAGACATTTTTTTCAAAAAAAGGCTAAGGTTCTATTAAGTAAGGCCTATGAATTGTCTCAATATCATTCTATACTTTCTCCTTAAATATTAATTTTTATATATATATATAATATGGCATTTTCTTCTTTAAAATAAAACTCATTATATGAGAAGCAATTGTTAGACTATTAGGATGAAGAATGACACAGAGAGTTCCAATAGTATGATTCTGGCATAGAATAATTTATATTTGTCAAAAAAGAAAGTTTGTGTAAA
>CAUYON010059344.1:0-7500 GCA_963573935.1 Arctocebus calabarensis | reverse complement strand
TCGGTGCATAGTTTCCAAAGGGGAGTACTTTGAGGTAGTCAACAGTGATATTCACTAGGGAGGTAAGTAGCACTTTTTTCTAGGATGACTTGGCAAACTTAATTGTCAGACCTCATACTTTTTTTCTTTTACTTTTTAGTATATCAATTGGGGTGTAAACCACGCTTTTAATCTCTTTGGGGCCTACTTATGAGGAATTTAAAAAAATGTCCAACATGTGTTGCCTCGTGATACAGTTTCTTGTGCACGCGTATGAGCACTAAGGTAAGAAGGGAGCAAATATCCATTACTTACTATCAATGATGATAGTAAGTAATAGTACCTGCCCCATAGGGTTTTAATTCAGACTGTGTGAGATAATGCATTTAAAGTGCTGAGCCTTGGCATGATGGCTGTCAGTTCCTCTGGAAGAGGCTACACATTAGGAAGTGGAGTGGGATATTTTGGAGTGTGTGAGGAATCCATACTAAGCTTTTTTTTTTTCTCCAAACTTTACAAATTAAAAAAAGGAAACCTTGTTAATTTTGAAATGGATATGCATGCCTCAGAGACAAAAATTAATAAACACTAAGCATAATGTTGTTAAGCCAGAGATTGAATTGTTAAGCCTGAGCTGCCTTTTATCAAAAATGCAATGAGGGCAGATTGAAATATTGGTTATAATATCTGCTCTACAAAAGTACACACTCATTTAGCATCACAAGCACCATCCATGGTACACAACAGTGCTTAAAGAAGGGTACTTTCATTAGGAACGCACAAAACTAGTTTAATAAAATAAATCTGAGAAATTAGAGCTGAAGCAGCCTCCCACTCTATTTCTTCCAGGCCCACTAAACCACTAACATGATATTGTGCAGGTGGATCTGTGAATTTTGGTGTTCAGCATCTCTCTACTATTCTACTGCAAATATTCAGTGTTCAATAACCCTCAAAATTTCTCATTTCTTACCTGTGGTGATGTGAGCTGATAGTTTTTAGGTTACAGGTTGCAATATGCAGTAGTATCACCAGTACATTAGTTCAAAACAGTTTAAACTCTAAGCACTTTGGAATTATTGTTTATTTCTGTGCTTCTGCATTTATATTTAGACATTTAAAAAGAATAAATTTGGTTTCTTTTTTGTAAAGACTCTTAACAGCATAATTATAAGTGGTACAAAAGGCATGCAAAGAAGCAATAGATACCCATCCCAACCATTCAACATCACAGGCAGCCCAATCTATGCTGCCCAACAGTGCTTGAAGAAGGGTAATTTCTTTAGGAATCATTAGACCTCATCCTAAATCTTATTAAAACAAAACAAAAAGAACACATTGAGAATTAATATTTCTTTTTGCTTTACACCATTTGTTCAGGAAGCTAAGTATAAGCACAAGGGACACTAATTGCATTTTTTAACTGTAGTATTCTTATACAAGAGTCCATTGGTGGAGAGTTGGCATGTTTTTATTGGTGAATGGCTGATTTTTCCTGTCAGTCAAGCTAATTTTGAGTCAGGTATAACATTTTACTGCTAATTTTACTGCTATGCCGTGACATGTTCTCACAGAAAAACTAAGGAAACAAGGGGTTTGGTAATGGTTGGAGTAGAATCTTGTAAGTATATTTATTATTGTATAAATTTAAGTGAATTATAGGTCAAATGCAGTCCCCTACAACATGCCAATTAAGTATTCTATACAGGCAGCTTTTCGTGGTATAATATTAGCTGTTATAAAGGAGCTTAATAAGCAAATAGGATCAGATGCAGCTTTTAATGCTACCTCACATTTATCCTTTGTAAATACCCAACATTTGCCTGCATCTTCTATATTTATCAGAACACCTCTTTACCTTTGGTATCAGTTAATCATGCAATGAGGGCAGAGTGAAATATTGGTTAAAATATCTGCTCCACAAAAATGCACACTCATTTAGCATCGCAAGCATGGAACCTGTTTTGGGAGGCTCAGAATTAGAGTATGATCCTGGGGAACTAACATGGGACCCACAGCAAATTTTGAAGTGCCTAGACCACCACTGGTCAGTATTGAGTACTGACCCCAGAGCCACCACTGAGATCTAGAACTGAGCTTGAGCTGTAGTCCCTCCCTTAACCATATCATTCCCCATGTGTGGAGATCTACCTTTCTGAGAGGTAGAAGCAGTTATAGCCACAGCCTTTGCTTTGCTTTTCCCTGAATTCTGAAAGCTTAGCACTGGATTATATCAATTATCAGATCAGCCAGTGCTAGCCTCACAGTCTCTGGTTTTGTATTCAGACCTCTAGGTTAGTGTCTGTCTAGTCTCTTACAACTTTGTGCCTTGAGCTAGTTACTGAACTTCTCCAACCCACAGTTTCCTAGGCTATGAAATGATGATAGTAAGTAATAGTACCTGTCCCATAAGGTTTTAATTCGGACTGTGTGAGATAGTGCATTTAAAGTGCTAAGAAGGTGTAGAGAGAGAGCTCATTGTTCTAGTCTGAGACATAATGAATGAACATGGCTCGGCTGTGTTCCTTTCCTTTATGTTTGTGCTTAGAACTGCAGGAAATTCAGAGCTGGGCCAAGACCTTGCTGCCCCTGTCTTTCTGAGATGTCCATCTGGGAGCTTTTGTAGTTGCTGCTGTCCCTCTCCCATCCATTCAGAGTAGTACCAATACTGTGTGCTATGCTTCCTCTTGGCCCCCTCTGTTCTGTTTGCTAATATGGGAGTTTCCTTTACAATGTTGGTCAGTAGAGTCCCAAAGTCATCCTTGATAAAGGATACTAGGCTATAATTCCTTCAAGGTCCTAGACCCAGTATCCTGGTAGGTGTTCAGTAAACTTTATTGAATACGTTCACAGTATTCGTAGAGGTCTGTGTTATCAATCGACTCTCTCAGGTCATACATAGCAGCAACAAGACTTTGAGCAGTCTTGGTGATCCTAGTCCAGAAATCTGCTTATACTAGGTAGGAAGTCAGCTGGTTTGGGACATCAAGTTGCTCAACAAATTCACTGTAGTCACTCTTACAATAGGATCGATCAAGAGTCCTGGACATTAGCATTACAAGCTAGGCCAGGTCGTAAGGCTGACTGGGGCATGAGTCCAGAAGATTGATTATAGCCATCCGGCAATGGACTAGCTTAGCCACTGAAGGGAAACACATGTCTTGAACCTGGGGGTTCAGCAATTTCTGATAGTAGTTTGCCTCCTCTGAAGGAAAAACTGGAGGCTTTTTGAAATGCTGAGGAAATGCCCTAGGAGTTGTCAAATATCTGAAAACAGGTGGGTAAAAACAGAAAACTACTTGTGCCAAAACAGTGGAATTCCTTTCTTCAGTTTGATTTCTCTAGCCTTGTGTTTTCAGGAAAAACTCAACTTCAGGTCTAACTCCAGTTGTCTAGAGCTACTATCTTGTAGTAGAGAAAGAAATTGAACCAGAACAGATTTCATTTAACCTTTCAAAAGTGAGATTTTCACACCATTGACCTTCTTGACTTCAAGGAGCAAAACAGAACTATCAGTTCTCTGTTGCATGTGTCAACAAGAGATGGGAGGAAAGCACCCCAGGCAATGACTGTCTTTCATATTGGCTTTGCCCAGAGAGTGTACATTATGGTTCACATGTGGAAATCAGCCCCTTGCAGATAGCCACAGATAGGAATTTCCACATGGTCCTGGCTAGCTTAGTGTTGCCTTTAAATAGAATGACCATATTTCTGTTCAGGAGATTAATTCCATGACCTTTCCAAGGCACCATAGAAAAATTCTCAAAACCTGGGTTCCAAAAATACTACTGATAAAAATTAGAATGCTGATTTTTTTTTTTTAAGTGAATGTATGTTGGGGCTTTTTGTGCTTGGCATAAATCATGGATCACTTTACCATATGCTTATGTCAACATATATAGCACCTTGCCCTGAGCTTGCTTTTGAAAAGTAGTATTTAACTTTTTTTTTTTTTTTTTTTTTTGCAGTTTTTGGCCAGGGCTGGGTTTGAACCCACCACCTCCGGCTTACGGGGCCAGTGCCCTACTCACTGAGCCTTTTTTAAAGTATAACTTTTGTTCAAAACTCGTCTGATTCTTGGTACTCCATCCAATTATTTTGTTTTTGCTATGCTACAGCATATAATTCTTAGGGTAGGTGGTTTTGTGAGGTCCATCACTCAGCTTGCTTCCTGAAAGGTCTCTAGCCTCATTCAGGCTGCACAGGTGCAGGGTTTCTTGAGGAGCTCTTAGGGCTGCTGGGAACCTAGATGATTTCCCAGCCCAGCTCCCAGGCTTTAGTCTCTATCTACCAGCAAAGAATGTTCAAGAATCTTGTCAAGAAGTGGCAGGAAAAAGACAAAACTGCCCAGGATTACATCTGTATGTATACTAAGGATTTAGAAGCCATATGGATGAAGTCACAGCTAATCTTCCCTCAACTCCAGCTTTCCATCTAAGGATGTTCATGAGCCACTTCTTTTAGGAATTGATCAATAAGAAAAGATCAAAGGAAAGCCCAGTTCAAAAGAGACCTGTTTAAAATTTCCCAGCAACATGGATTCTGGTGCTAATGAGTGTATGCAGTGATATAGCACAGTGATTCTCAAACCTTTTGGTTTATGGGACTCTGTACATTGTTAAATTATTGAGGATGCTGAAGAGTTTTATTTGGCATATCTGTATTAATATTTATTATAAATTAAAACTGAGACAATTCCAAAGTAGTAATCCATTTATAAGTAACAATAAACCCATTATATAAGAAAGTAACATTTTGATAAAAAATAACTATATATTCCAAACAAAATAATTTAGTAAGAACAGTGGCATTATTTTGCACTTTGACAAATCTCTTTAATGTCTGGCTTTGAAGACAGCTGGATTTTCATATCTGTTTCTGCATTCCTTCTATTGTGATGCTGTTCTGGTGGAAGTGTGTGAAGAAAATTTGGCTTTACACAGATATGTAGTTGGAAAAGAAAGATTTCCAATAGCTTTTTCCATTAATTGTGATTCTTCCTTTTTAATCACTATACCAAACCTTATAATCTGGTAGTTTCTTAAAGACTATTTGTAATGGGGAATCTAAAATCATACCAACAAACTTTTTGTACTCTAGTACATTAAAATCCATTGCTCTGTCTTATACTTTGAGTGAATCGTTTACCCATGCATCATACATTGGTCATTTAGAAAATACTGGTTTACTGGCTTGAGAAGATTTCCCAAATGTTGACATATTTCATTATACAATTTTTAAAAATCATATTTGTTCATATTACCACCAGTGGCATCCAGAAAAAGTCTTTAAATGTTGGGAAACTGCTGAGCTTATGATGATGGATACAAATCTTCCAGTGAAAACTCATTGAAAGCTGGAATTTAACCATTGGTAAAAAATACTGTCAGTTGATTTTTCTTGGAGTGACAGGCTCAATTGGTTTATTTTTGAGAAAATATCTGCTAGATACCCACGTCTGAATAACCATAGTTTGTCTGTCAGTTATTCTTTCAAGTAAAAATGTTGTTCTTTAAACAAAGTGGTTTGTTTAGCTAATAACTTAGTTGTACAAGTGCCTTTCCTAGAGACAACATCTACACTTCAGCACATGATAATAAGAAGATATTAATGAAAGTTTGAGATGTAGTAAAGTTTTACTCTCATCAAGGGCATTCTTAAGTGAAACTGGCTTAGTTATCCATTTGTACTGTGAGTGCTTGATGGTGAGGAGTATAGTGATGAATAGTACAGTTTGGGGCCACTGCTTTGATTGATGCTAATGTGCTAGGAGTTTTACCCATCACTGATTTTGTACCATCAGAGCAAATGTCAACACAGTGGAAAAAGACCAATAATGTCTTAGTAATATTATAAAGATTGTTTTGACTTTGTGGACCCCAGTAGTTTCACTTTCAGCTTTAGCAATTTATCCTAAAGAAATATACCCTAAAACTTATGTGCAAGAATATACATTGATGAATTATTGTTTATAATAGGAAAAGTAGATATAAATGATTGTTAAATAAATTATGCTATATTTGGAAATGCATATTATGTGACAGATTGAAATAATATTTTGTATAGTATAATAATATGGTATAGAAAAAATGTTTTATGAGAATAAAGACACAAGAAAATATGAGAAGATGTTAAGGAAGGAGAAGAAACAAATTAATGATTCAATTATGTAATAAAGATGTTACATGTATATTAGATGCCTGTAAACAAATAATTACAAAAATGGGTACCAAAATATTAACAGTAATTAGGTGGTAGGAATATGAGTGATTTTAATTTGTCTTTATACTTCTGTTTTTTTAAGTGTTCTATAATGAGTATATATTCCTTTTTTATGTGGGGAGGGTATTGGTTGGATTTTGAAAATTTATTTTTACGTTTGCATACAATAAAATTTATTTGGGTGTGTAGTGTTGACAAATGCATATAATTGTGTAACTACTACCACAGTCAAGATGAAAGAACAGGGTCATGCTTTCTGGAATTATCTCTAAGACCCACCATCTCAAATATGCTGCCAAGCCCAGACATGTACAGAATGGAACTTCATAATGTATGTGTTTCTTTCCTTGGCAAGGAGTGGGTAGATACTTGACCTGTGACTATGAAATGGAATTCCAAGGACAATTCTCCCAAAGAACATTAAAGAAAAATTCTAACATTTCTATTGGATCTTCATCACAAGAGAAGTTTTAGCTTTGAGGATTTGGGAAAGAAAACTAAGTCATAGCTTTAATTTATTACTTCCTTCCAATAAGTGATAAAGAGAGAGAAACCCAACACCAGGTGTTGGGGTTCCAGCACTCAAGTAATTACAGACATTCCTTGATATACTTGGGTGGAGATTGGTCCCAGGATCCCCGTGCATAGCATGATCTGCACATTCTCAAGCCCTGCAGTAGGGTATATGGAATGCTTGGGTAGGAAAAGTTAGCACTCTGTATACTTGGGTTTCACATCCTCTGCATACTGATCCACATTTGGTCAAAAAAAAATCTACATATAAGTGGATGCACACAATTTAAACCCATGTTGTTCAAGGGTCAACTGTATATTCATTACTGCATTTTAGAAATTAGATCTAGGTATTAAGCCACTTAAAAGGTTAACTTTCCTATACGCAAATGTCCATCCATTTTAACCTACCCAAGTCTATAGTAGTTTATCCTTATTTAAATTCTAGCACATATATAGATAGATTCATGAACCCATCACTACAATCAAGATATGAAACAGTTCCTAAAAAACTTCCCCCTGCCTCTTTATAATCACACCCTCCTTCCTATTTCTAACTCTGTCAACTATGATCTGTTCTTATCACTAGAGACTTGTCTCTTCAAGAATATCATATAAATGGAATCATATAATATGCAGCCTTCGTTCATTCCTTTTCAGTTCATTCCTTTTATTGCGCAGTATATTCCATCATATGGACCTATCGGTTCATTTGATAGGATATTTGAGTTTGTAGCATAGGGCAATTATGAATTCATCTGCTATAAACATTTGTGAGAGGATAAG
>CAUYON010059343.1:0-23562 GCA_963573935.1 Arctocebus calabarensis | reverse complement strand
TGACGGCTGCAACCAAAAAATGGTCGGGCGTTGTGGCGGGTCCCTGTAGTCCCAGCTACTTGGGAGGCGGAGGCAGGAGACTCGCTTGAGCCCAGGAATTGGAGGTTGCTGTGAGCTGCAATGCCACAGCACTCTATCCAGGGTGACAGCTTGAGGCTCTGTCTCGGAAAAAAAAAAGCAGCTTCCTCAGTAAGACCTGCCCTCTTGCCCATTACCTACTACCCCAGACCCCAAGAAGGTTATCTATTTCTGGCATATTCCTGGGGCTTAAAAGTGACTGCTAGCATGGCAGCAGCAAAACTGCTCCAAACTCCAGCATGGCAATTTAGTACTTGGGACTGGAAAGCTTTAATTTTACAGACATTTAACACTACTACTTTCCAGCGGG
Organism: Arctocebus calabarensis; assembly: GCA_963573935.1. NCBI lineage: Eukaryota > Metazoa > Chordata > Mammalia > Primates > Lorisidae > Arctocebus > Arctocebus calabarensis. The sequence continues at coordinate 23,174 of CAUYON010059343.1, read as the reverse complement.
GTTTATTTATTGTCTGAATATATAATCACCTCTCCCATAAGACTATCTGCTACTTCAGCCTAAGCAATCATATTTTAGGATTTTTGCAATACCTTCCACAATCCTTGTAAAATGTTTTGCATGTGATAGTCTTGATAAACATGAAATTAATTGGAAAAATATGTACCATTATTTTTTGCTTTTCCAAGCTCCTCAAATAATGCTTAATTGAGATAAGCATCTTGAATGTGAACAGCATTCTTTAGATTAGTTACAAATAATAGAATCAAAAGGATCTGAATATTATCAACCCCTTTATAAGACAGGCTTTTTCATATTGTTTACATTTAGGTTCGAGCACAACTAGGCATGATTTTATAAAGAATTACATAAGATCGTTTGCTGGTCGGGTGCCCCATCTGTCAAGTCACCACATCCTCCTGTGGTTTGCTTACGAAGGGCGGGAAGCCAAACAAGCACCACCTCTTGCCCAGTGACCCAGAGTTTGTTTGTGCTCACACTTAGGTAGCACGTCATATGGGCTTCACAAGCATGAATTCAGTTAATCCATGCATGACCCCAAGAACGGGTAGATTATGATCTAGTAGAAGAGACCAAGGCACAGAGTGTTGACGTTAACTTACGTAAGATCACATGCCTAGAAATTTGGTGGTGCCAGGAGGGGAGTTGGAACACAAACGCAGGCAGCTAAGCTCCTGAGTCTGTCCTCGGAACCATTAACCATGAACGGAGCTTTGCTGTGTCACAGGCTGGTCTTGAACTCCTGAGCTCAAGCAATCCACCTGCCTTGGCCTTCCAGAGTGCTAGGATTACAGGCAGGAGCCACTGCCCCATCCCAAGATCATAGGCTTCTAAAAATTTGAGTGTACTTGTTTTCTTTTCCTTTTCTTTTTTTTTTTTTTTTTGAGACAAAGTCTCACTTGGTCACCCTTGATAGAGTCCTGTGGTGTCATAGCTCACAACAACCTCCAGCTCTTAGGCTCTAGCTATTCTCTTGCCTCAGCCTCCCGAGTAGCTGGGCCTACAGGCACCTGCCACAACGCCCAGTTATTTTTAGAGAGGGGCTCTTGCTCTTGCTCAGGCTGGTCTCGAACCTGTGACCTCAGGGCAATTCACCTGCCTTGGCTTTCCAGAGTGTTAGGCTTACAGGCATGAACCACTGTGCCTGCTCTACACTGTCCTGTTTTGATCTGCAGGCATCATAAACTCAGATTTTCTTTTTTTTTAATTTTGCCTCCGCCTCCCAAGTAGCTGGGACTACAAGCACCTGCCACAACACCCGGCCATTTTTTGGTTGCAACTGTCATTGTTGTTTGGCGGGCCGGGCTGGATTCGAACCCACAAGCTCAGGTGTACGTGGCTGGCGCCCTAGCCCGTTGAGACACAGGCGCCAAGCCATAAACTCAGATTTTCATGTGACAATTTATATTGAGCTGAGACATTGTTAGGCATGGTGGCTCATGCCTGTAATCTCAGCACTCTGGGAGGCTAAGGCAGGTGGTTTGCTTGAGTTCAAGAGGTTGAGACCAGCCTGAGTAAGAGTCAAACCCTGTTTCTACTAAACATAGAAAAATTAGTCAGGTGTTGTAGTGAGTGCCTATAGTCCCAACTACTTGGGAGACTGAGGCTTGTAAATCCCTTAAACCCAGTAATTTGAGGTTAGTGTGAGCTAGGATGATGCCAGGGCATTCTACCCAGGGCAACAAAGTGAGACTTGACCAAAAAAAAAAAAAAAAAAAAAAGCTGAAACATATTGAAAATAAAATGTTAGAAGGCACTCATTCTAAGGTCAAATTCATTGAGTGCCAACTTTCATATTTATAACCTTTTCCCAATAGCAGCTAATGATTTGATCTGTCACTATAAATACTGGGAAAAACACCATTGAAATCAAGTTAGGTTTTCTTTTTTCTTTTTCTTGGCAGTGAGTTACAGTAGAAAGTTTTTCTCCATCATCTCAGAGTTTATAGTAAAGACTGCTGAAGGAACATCTGCAATTATGATTTTATTAATCTACTTAAATTCCAGAGATGCTACCACAAAGCCTGTGACCATATACTAATAATTAAATTAAAATGCATAACAATACTTGAGTGACTCTAGAACTATAGGGAGACAGGTGGGATTACTGAAGCCTGAAAGTAGGCAGTTTTTCTTGGGATAATTCTGATTATCTGTTCCAATTTATACAAGAATTCAATGCTTGTTTTTCTTTGGATTCTAATCCTGACTCTGTCATTTTCTGAACCAATAAAACCTCTGAAAAATCACAGATCATCTCTCACAAAAGGTCTTTTTTTTTTCTCCAAGATATTGGAACTATGACTTTGTGCTGAGCAAGTTGACATCAAAGGATTTGCTTATGTACACCTTGAAATTTCATAAATGTCTCCAGAGGTTTTCTTTCCCATGGCTAAAGCCAAGAGGCATTAATTATTTTAAGTGGCCGTAAATTAACCAAGGTAAATTTATAGAGAAAAGCTCCTGGTCCAACTTCAAGTTGTTCGTAGCAGAAACTGACAGACCCACCAATCACTAATTTTTGGTGTGTAAGTTCTGTGTATGTGGAGGTGTGGTTCTTTTAAAAGAGTGTGTGCATGTGTAGATGGGTCGTGCAATGCCTTTCACTCCTGACATCCTTTTCTGCCTCCCTTCCTTCTTTTCTTTCTCTTGTCACAAGCCCTTGCTTCCAGAACATCTTCCATCCCCCTGGTGGCTCAAGCCAGGAACCTGTTCTTATCCTTCTCCAAATGCAATCAATAACCACGTCCTGCAGATTAGACCTTCAAACTAGAACTTGACCCTAATTCCATCCATCTTTACCACTCTTCCCCCAGGCCAAGCTATGATACTCTCCCTCTGAGAGAATGTCCATCCCTGCAACAGACTCATGAGGATACCCATTAGATCACACAGTGGCTAATTAAATTCCCCCATCCACTCCTGCCCCACCAGCCATACTTCACACAAAAGTCAAAGATGTTACTCCATTGTTTTAATTTTCTCAACGTTTCCTGTTTACTTTAGAATAAAATACAAATGCATGGAGAGTCTGGCTACTCTCTGACCTCCCCAGGGCCTCTCACTGTACCTTCCGACTATCCCTCCAGTGTGCCAAGCCCTTCTCTGCTTTGTCTTCTTCTTTCCTTTCAACTCTGCCCAGAAAACCCACATGCCCATAGCCAGCTTTCTCGACATACCCTTTAGGTCTTAATTCCAATATTACTTCTTTAGGAGAGCTCTCTAAACTTAGATGCTATATTTGATTCCGATGTTCCTCATTCCTGTTGGCACAGAGTCCTTCCTCCTGGGACACTTTTGTGTTTATGCATTTGCAGATTTATCTCTTGTTGTACTCAATCTATTATAACCCCCATAAAGGCAAGGTCATCACATTTTGGTTTATCACATAGCATTGGGTCAGGGCAGGGTAAACCCTCTATTATTATTTTTAGAATAAATAAATCAGTATAATGTACAACACATATAACCTCATGAAATAAAAAAAGGAATGCCCCTTTGGAAGACAAAAGAAAGGATTCTCAAAGACAAATGGAAGAATAATTCAGTGGTCAAATCCTATGGGGCTACCCACGTGCTAATACTGGCCTTGTTTCTGAATCAGTAGAAATGGAAATAGTATGTTTGAAGGCGAGGTGACAAAATTACTGTGAAAACATATGTCAATATAAACACCATTGTCTATCACAAATGACACACATGAACCAAAGCAATTTTTCACAGTGGGTTTGTTCCAGCAATGACACATAGGTGTATGCAAGGGCCATAACCTGGCTTCTCGCAGGCTGCCTTCCGAACAGCAGCAAGTCTGAGATAGCTCCCGTCCCAGACCCAAGAAGTGGGACTTTGCTAGAATAGGGAAACTTGCCCTACATGTGGAGGGGAAAGGGTTCTGACCCACACAGTCACTGTAGTCAGGATATTAAACATCTCCCTCCCTGGTTACCATTGTCTAGAATAGACACTTTGTTTGACACTTCCAAAGTTAATGCTCAAAATTAAAGTTAACTTTACCTTACCTGTTTGCATATATACATATGGGTGGCTAAAAAGCAAAACATTAAAATTCTATACTTAAAATAAATCCTCTAAGACCAGCCCAGTAACACTTACCATAGTCTTTCCCAATAATGTTATTTTCAGCACAGAGCACCTTTTCTAAGAATCTTTACACGTATAATCTACTGTGGACTTTGCAGCAGGTATCCTTATGATTTTTGTTTTCAGTTTTTTTTGTCTGGGGCTGGGTTTGAACTGCCACCTCTGGCATATGGGGCTGGCGCCCTACTCCTCTGAGCCACAGGTGCCGCCCAGGTATCCTTATTCTTATTTTACCTATTTTATTGCTTGTATGCGCTATGGTCACGCGGCTTCCCCACAAAACTGCTTGTGCCCCACTTTCTGCTTCCAGACTGGACTCTGAAAGCCCTATTTCCCCCGTATCAGCTCCCTGTTAGATTCTGCCCTGAAGGACCCAGAACAGAACCTGGAAGGCTGGAGGAGAGAGAAGAGATTTGATCCTCTCAGGGTGCACCAGGGATCTTGGCCAGGCAGATGCCTGGACTCATTCCAGCTTCCCCCCTCTTCCGACTCTGCTCACCCCAGCCTTACTGGGCCTTCACGGCACCACCTCCACAGAGGGGCAGTGAGGATCCTATTGGTGCTCAGGCTTATTTGCATAAAAATAAATGCAGAAAGCATTTTTTTCCCATTCGTAGCAGTGACTAGATTAGATACTCACGCACATGGACGTTTTGGGCTGCAAGGTGGTTAATCACATAGCACTGGGTCAGGGCAGGGTAAACATATCTTCGAGTGAATAAGAAAGCTTTACAGAATCATAAAGTTTCACCCTCAGAATTTCCCTTACACTACATCCCGCTCAACAGCCCTGTCCTTGTTCCTCTCTGGCTGGTGTACCCATCTTTCTCACCAGGCCTGCTTACCCTTCGAGGCCAAGCTACACGTTTTCCTCTGTGAGACCTTTGATCCCCGGGGCCAGCAGAATTCAGTTTTCCCTCGGCTCAGCTCTCACTGCTTTCTGGAGACCCTTCTCGGGGGCCTGAGAGACTGAAAAGACATGTGTGAGCTTGGAAACGACCTGGCGGGAATCGACTCTTAGCTTGAACGACTCATTTCCCATGTGAGTTTGGGTAAGTTATTTAAGTTTCAGTTCCTCCACCAGTAAAATGATACCAACTTCTCCTCCCAGATTTCCTCCCTCCACATTCCTGGCATCTCTGTCCTTCCGGCTGCTGAGGCCTAGACCCCTGGATTCATCACCGACTCCTCTTTTTCTCCTCACTCTCCAATCCAGGTGCAAATTCCTTGGCTCTACTTTCAAAGCACACGCAGAAACTCACGACTTCCCGTGACCTCTACTGCTACCGCCTGGATCTGGGTCACTGTCATCTTTGCCTGGATCTGTCCCATTCCCTTCTGGTATACAGCAGCCAGACTGATCCTGGGAAAGTATAAATTTGACCACTTTCCTGTATAGAACCATCCAGTGGAAGACTGTCTTAGAGTAAAAGCCAAAGCTGCTGCAACGACTTCCAGGGCCTGTGAGGACCTACTGGGCTCTGGGTACCTCTAATTTTAGTGCCTGCTACCCTGCTCACTCAACTCCGCTGGCCTAGCTGCCTTCCTGTTCCTGGGGCTGCTCGCACAGGTTCCCTGTGTCTGGAAAGAGCTTTCTCACGACAGCCACATGTCTTGCTCTCCCCAGACATGTGGGATGAGTAACATGTCAAATGTTACTTTCTCAATCAGCCCTATCCTGACCATTCTCTTAAAATGGTAACCCAGTCCCAACTATGTTTTTGATGCTGTGGCACTTTTTTTGTTCGTTTGTTTTGAGACAGAGTCTCACTTTGTCTCCCTCGGTAGAGTGCCGTGGCATCACGTGATAGCAACCTGAAACTCTTGGGCTTAAGCAATTCTCTTGCCCCAGCCTCCCGAATAGTTAGGACTATAGGTGTCCACCAAAACACTGGCTATTTTTAGAGATGAGGTCTAGCTCTGAGTCAGGATGGTCTTGGACTGGTGAGCTCAGGCAATCCACCCTCCTTATCCTCCCAGAGTGCTGGCATTATAGGTGTGAGCCACCACCCCCAGCCTTGTAGCACTTTTCAGAGCTACCATGTGGGAAATTGTTTCATTGCAATGGCAGTCTCTAAGTCCACAACCAGGAAAACTCTCCCAGAAGGGGTCCCAAATGAAGTGAAGATGATCTTAGCACATGGTTTATTAGATCAGCTCAAAACTCACATAGGGAGCAGTGGAGTGAGTTAACCCGCTTAACATAGCATGCAAATGAGTGAAAGAACCATAGTACATGGCTCCACAGATACAGCCGTGTTCAGATGGCTGCTTCTTTCTGCCACACAAGCCTTCCCTGACAGTTTCTGGGACCAGAGTAGAATCCAATGATGAGGTCTCAGCAGACAGAAAAGGTATCCAGAGCCAGCACATGGCCATGGCTATCACTGGCCGATTAACCTGCTGAGCAGCTAAGATTCTATTTGTATTTTTTGGGCAAGATTTCACCAATGGGTGGCCAAAGAAGAACTCGGAGACAGGAGAGTCACGTGTATTACAGAGTCATGACTGTTCGGTCTGCAGTCCTTGCCTTTCCTTCCATCTATGCGTCCATACACACATTCAGATTCATCTTGTTAATGTGTCTCGTGAGTCACTAGTTTACTTACCAATGCTTCAGTCTGAGTTTCATCTCTCCCCGTTGTTTTCTTGAATAGCAGAATTGAATATTCTCAAACAATACTGCCAATACTACAGCTTTCTAACACATTTTACTTACCTCTTGTGTTTATTGATTACCCAACTGATAGTTCTGCAAATTCAAGAATTTTCAGCTGTTTTCTTCACCAAAGAACCTCAGCACCTAGATGTGCGCTTAACACTATGTAAATACTTAAAAAATAATTATTGAAAAAATAAACCAAATGCTGAAAACCATGAAGATTAATCCATCATGTTCGAACTGCACTAGAATAGCAGAGATAATGACTTGGAACAGGAAAGGAAGAGAAAAGTGAAAGCCAAACTGGATGGGCCTTGCCCTCCCTGATGTGAATTCCTTTTGAGGCCCAGGGGTGTAGGAGTGATTGGAATGCTCATTCTGAAACTGTGATCACTTCTTCTGGAAATGGTTGCATTTCCTTTCTATGCTGTCCAAGTACCTATTCTTTGGATCACTTTACTCACAAACTAGTTTTAATCATATACTCTTGAAATATTTGTTCAATGAATGAATATCCTGTCCCTGTTGCATTGAGACTTTGAAGCCCTTATGAGGACTGATGCTTAAATGACTTCAGATATTTATCTCCGGATAAATAAATATCTGAAGTCCTTCATTCAACATGAAGTAGGTCTGGAGTGGAGGTTGCCCCCTGGAAGGCCCTGGACATACCCTGGCTTTAGGCTTTGTATTAGCTCAGGCTTTGATAACAAAGACCACAGAATGAGAGTTTTAATTTATTTCTCATGGTTCTAGAAGCTGAGAATTTAAAGATCAAAGTGTTAGCCAGTTTGATTCCTGGTGGGGGCTTTCTTTCTGGCCTGCAGACGCTTGCTTGCCTTGCAATATACTCACGTACATGGTCTTTCCCTGGTGCACAGAAGGAGAGAGAGCTCTTCTTCCCCTAATAGGCCACCAGTCCAATGGGGTTGGGGCCCCACCCTTATAACCTACTTTAACCTTAATTACCTTTTAAAGATCTTGTTTTCAAATATGGCTACCCTGGGAGTTAGGGCTTCAACGTATGAATTTTAAGGAAACACAATTCAGTCCATAGCAGACCTGGTTCTTGCCCATCATGATATATTTTCATTTTTCCTTTTTAAATGTTATTTATCAACATAAAAAAAATCTATACATTTCCTATGAAATTCGCACTTTACTCCTTTGCTATTCCTGGCCTGCTTCACTCATTTATTTTACCTGCTTAGCTCTTTTAGGCACTTAACTTTTGATTCTAGGCCTATTAGCTTAACCAGAAGCTAGATTTTTCCAAACTGAAGTTCAGAACATATAACATCATGAGTACGAATGTGCTTTTGGAAAAATAGGGCACAATGCCAGAAATTTGGATTGTTTGGAAAATCACAAATATATAGACACTGATGATGATAAATAATTTGATTCTCCATATTCATAAGCCAGTGATTGAGCAAAGCTTTAATTCTGCTTGTGGTTTGATGCTGCTTAAATCCATCAACAATTCTATTAATGAAATTAGATTTTTTGATGGTGAGGAGCTCATTGGTGTTGGACTATAGAACTTACAAAAGTTGAAGGGAGAGGTCATTCTCCATGGCAGAGCTGTGCAAGTTTTCTTTGGCCATGAATTTTCCCTTAGAACCCTGTACACAATGATGCTCTCGAATCTATTTTATTCTGTAGTGCAGTGGTTGTTAAGGCCTATATAGCTGATTTTCAAAACATGTGTCCATTGTGACCTAAAGTTTGAAAAACACAGTTCTTGTGGTCTGGTAGGTTTTGGTTTCCTTTCTGTTAAGAAATATTTTGGCTAAACAAAGATTTTTTGTTTACTTGGTTTTGTTTTTGTTGTAATACATACAAGAGATACAAGCCTAATATCTAGAGAAAATAGTTTCATTCTCTTGGAAATTTATCTACTGAAACTTTTCTAGTCACAGGTTAGAGATTTTGGGAATTGGAAGGAACAACAATACTCAGGGCAGAATACATAACTTGAGATGGTTCACTTTAAAAACTCTCAGTACTGACCAGTGTGCTGGCTCATACCTGTAATCCCAGAACTCTGGAAGGGCACGGTGGGAGGATCACTTGCGTTCCAGATCATCCTGAGCAACAGCAGGCTGGTCTAAAAATAGAAAAAATTAGCCGGGCATTGGGGCAGGTGCCTGTAGTTCCAGCTACTTGGGAGGCTGAGGTAGGAGGATTGCTTGAACCCAGGAGTTTGAGGTTACCGTGAACTAGGCTGATGCCACGACACTCTAGCCTGGGCAAGAGTCAGACTCCGTTTTTAAAAAAAATAAAAAATAAAAACAAACAAACAAAAAACACCAGAAAAGCAGTATTTGGATATAGCGATCCTAAAAGGGCAATTAACAAAAATCATTCCCTTTATTTTTGGACTCTACTGAGTCCAGCTTAGTTTGCCAACTGCCTGTTTGCCATGATCTAGTTCTCCCTTGCAAAGTGCATAGGATGGTTTTGGTTTGGTTTGGTTTTTAGCTCTGTAGCTGTTTTTCCAGGTCACAGTACCACAGTTGACTTGGTGATTATGGTTTGAGGTCACCAAGAAGCTTAATCTAGAGAAAGTGGGAGCTCAAAGACTTTACTGCATGATGACAATCTGATGACACCAGGAGTGTAAAAGGGCTGAAGAACACAGCCAAGTTGTTAGCAGACATTCATGAAAAAAAGGAGGGGCCAGGAGAGTAATTGATGGGTCCTCACTTAAGGTGCATCTTAGAAGGGTACAGGTGAAACTTCCTAAATGTGGAATATAAATGTCTGTACACAATAACTAAGAAAATGCCATGAAAGCTATGTCAACCAGTTCGATGAAAAATATTTCAAATTGTATATAAACCCAGCACGTTGTACCCCATGATTGCATTTATGTACACAACCATGATTTAATAAAAACAAATAAATAAACAAACAACAACAACAAAAAAAGTAGTGGGATCAGTGGCTTTCTGGTGAGGATGAGTCCCGTGCTGCCATCTATTGGTAATGCTCTGGAACAGCAATGCTTCAGTTTTGGCAATTTTTAATCCCATTTGTCTTGTTTTGTCAAGTATTGTTTTAGGTGGACTGTTGTTCCTTTCACCTATTCTTCAAAATCCTATTTCCCAGGTAGCTTTGAATCCTGGGAAAGTGAATGAATCTATGGATGGCAATGACCTATCTTTAACCCTAATGAAGTTTGTCTGCGAAGGGGAAATTCCCACCCTGTCTCATTCCTGTCCAAGCCGACATAGTTCCCCTTGGGGATGGCTCCAGGGAAGGAGGGACTGTCTGACTGTCAAAGAAATTTCAAAGAACACACTGTTCTCATTCTTCAGATCTCGCCGATTGCCTCACAGGTCTTGTGAGATTACCATATGGTTTGTGCAAAGGGAGTCTTTAAAACAATCAACATAGTCCCTGAATGTGTAGTCCTCTCCCCTATTGATCTTCCTAAAAGCTATGCCACTGCCAATAGTCCCCTGGGTTTATTTATTAGTAGGGGAAATTGAACATCAAAGACCAGCCCTTTCCATTTTTAAAGGATTTCCCTTCATTGAAAAAAAAAATGAAGACATGTCTACATAGAGTTAATGAAATTTTATATTTAAAATGTTTACAAACATTGACCATGAAAAAATTGACCTTTTTCTCTCTTTTTTTGTCACCCTTGGCAGAGTGCCATGGTGTCATAACTTACAGCAACCTCCAACTCCTGTGCTTAAGCAATTCTCTTGCCTCAGCCTCCCAAGTAACTGGGACTATAAACACCCACCATGGCACCTTGCTATTTTTAGAGACAAGATCTTGCCCTGGCTCAGGCTGGTCTCAAACCTGTGAGCTCATGCAATCCGCCTGCCATGGCCTCCCAAGTGCTGGATTACAGGAGTGAGCCACATTTTTATCAATTGTATTTGTTATTTCATAATCGTAAGATTTATTTAAAATATTGTCAGTAATTTATAAAGCACCACAGCAATGGAGTGAAGAACTGGGGTTCTATGATTTATTCCTCTCTACCTACCTGTCTGTAACATATCTCTCTGTCTGCTATGTGTACATGCCACACTGTCTACTGGGTGCTCAAATATATCAGTAAACTAAGCATATTAAACTCTCTGCCCCTAAGAGCGTATGTTCTAATGAGGGGAGAGAAAGCATGAATAAACTAAGTTGGTTATAGAGAGAGGGAAATAGTAATACTAGTCATGGGGTGTGTGTGTGGAGGGGTGGCTTATAATTAGGGGTTGGTTAATCAGGGTACACTTTATGAGAAAAGCTGGCATCTGAGCAGAGATGGACAGTTCATCAAGGAGTTAGCCATGTGGGTATGAGGGAACATTCTAGGCAAGGCAGCTGGAAGCCTGTGCAAAGGCCCTGAGGCAGGAGCAATGAAGGAGGAAAAACAGAGGAGGCCAGTGTGCTGGAGGTGGAGACCACGAGGCATTGCAGGGATTTGTGCTGTGCCTCATGGGTTCCAGAGAGGACTTTGACTTTGACTTTGACTTTAGAGTGCAAGAGGGAGTCATTTGGAGGTTTTAACCAAATGAGGAACGTGATCTAACACAGCAATTTTTTTTGAGACAGAGTCTCACTATGTTGCCCTTGGTAGAGTGCTGTGACGTCATAGCAGAAACTCTTGGGCTTAAGCAATTCTCTTGCCCCAGCCTCCCAAGTAGCTGGGACTACAGGTGCCCACCACAACACCCAGCTATTTTTTATTTTTTGTTGCAGTTGTCATTGTTGTTTTGATGCCCCGGGCCGGGTTTGAACCTGCTAGCCTCGGTGTGTGTGGCTGGCTCCATAACCACCGAGCTACAGGTGCTGAGCCTAACTTAGCATTTTAAAGGATTGCGCTAGCTTCTCTTTTCAAAATAGACCTCAGGGAGGAAGGACAGAAGCCAGGAGATCAATTAGGAAACTACTGGAATCAGCCAGCTGAGGGGTGCTGGTGATTATATGCTTGGATTTTGCATACAATCTGAAGACAGACCTGGCAAAATTTAAGTACAGATTCATTATGAGGTTCGAGAAAGAGAGGGGTTAGAGATAATTCAAGATTTTTGGCCTGAGCACTGGAGGAATGAGTTGGCACCCACTGAGACTGGAAGACAGAGCGGAGAGCTGTTTGGGAGTGGAAATAACAACTTTCTCAGTCCCATCAGAATCTCTGTGCCTGAATATATACCCTCACTGGGACATAGAACCAATAGTCTAAACGTACAGCTCTTTTGACTATGGATCCCTCTTAGTAAACAGACTTTCTGACCCCATTTTTACAGAAAGGCCATAAATACACCTGTTATACTCCTTCATAGGATGTAGTTCTTCAGAGCATGGATTTTACTTACAATTTTATGGTGTTTGTGGGATGATTTGCTTAGTTACTATTTCTCCTACTAGACTCTAGGCGTCATGCAGGAAGGGACTATGTCTGTTTCTGCTTCCAATTGTATTCCCACCTGCTGGACAGCCCTGGCACATGATGGGTACTCAATACATATTGGTAAAGAAAGATAGTAAGATTCTAGCATGATTATTAATTATAGGACCCCCTTGGGACTCCCCAACTACCCTGGGATTATTTAAGTACTCAAGGCACTTTAGGTCAGGGATTTGTGTGTGCGAAACCCAGACAGCAGTGTGGCCCTGTTCTAACAGGGGTTTAGGGATATTTGTCTCGATGGAATACATGTACTTTGTCCACCTCACCTCTGGGCCTGAGAACTTGGCTTTCATATCACATGCTCTCACCTCTCCTCATACAGAGGGGTCTCAGCCATCTTCACACCAGCAAGTTTCCACGGTGGCTCCCTCTGTCTCACGCTTCTATTCCATCCCTCTGCTTCCAGGGTGACAACAGGCCTGGCCTGGCCTCTGAGTCCTCCACGCTTCTCAGGAGCAGACACTGCAGATTCAGAAAAGGTGGACAACAGTACATACTTCAGTAAGAAATATGCCTCCCCACTGTCTTCTTCTCTGCCTCAGAGTTATCACCTTCCCTGTTTTTCACACCTGTGTTAAATGTCCTCTGAGTCTCATTCTCACTCCCAAGTTTACCCAATGCAGGATTTTTCAACTCCACCTCTACTGACATTGGGCCTGGATAATTCTTCATCGTGGGAGCTGCCCTGTGCATCATGGGAAGGTCAGATTTGGGGGGATGTTCGTGGCATCTCTAGTGTCTACTTTCTATTTTTTTTTTTTTTTGGCGTCTACTTTCTAAAAGTCAACAGCACCTCCCCCATAGTTGTGACAACCAAAAATGTGTCCGAACATGATTAAATGTCCCTAGGAGGCAGCCTCGCACCCGGTCCCTGGTCTAAGTGGGGGTCTAGTTAGCACTGACGCAGGGCTGTCTTTGCGGAATGCCCTTTGACATCCTATCCTCCAAGGCCTCACTTCTGCTGCCTCCCCCTTACACCAACTCCTTGAGGAATCCCGTTTTCTCCCTGATGACTTTTCAATCGATTGAAAGGGAGGTGCTGGCTTTTCTCTCCACTGACGACTTCCATATGTGACCCCCACAGCTGCCATTACAGTCTCCTTTATCTCTGTCCCAAATCCCTGACATGTTCTGATGTAAAGAAAGCACTGTTCTTCATCAACCATCTGAACTTTTACTTCTTACATAACTGTCTTTATTGTCTTTATTCAGTCTTCGTGTTAAGTTAAGAAGTACTTTTTGTTGATGATAACACTGATGATGGAAAATTAAAAAAAAGTTGTTGGGTGCCAAAGTAATCTCTGGCAGAAAATCCTGGGAAACTCCCGGACGAGTGGGAAAATTACTGGGTTTTGTATGATATTACAAGCCTTCACTGATCCTAGGAAGAGAGTTGCAAATGGGCAAATCAGGGAAACAAAACTTGTTTTGAAATATTATATAAAATGTGCGGTTATGTAGAGATAAAAACAGACCTCAGTTTTCTACATTATAGTCAGAGAGAGGAGCTCAAAGAAAGTCATAGCTCCCCCAGAAATCAACCAATATAATCCTTTCCTTTAGAAAATAATAAAAGAGAAGGCAGAGAGAATGACAGCTTTGCCCAAGGGACACAAATGGCATCAGACCCTGGATTCAAAATCAGATCTCCTAGCTCTCTGCTCTGATCTGCAATGAAGTTTCATCAATCCTTGGCAAAACGAGGAAAATGAGGATTCCTTAGGAAGTTTTTTCTACCTTTCTTCTTTTTCAGACAAAGTCTCACTCTGTTGCCCAGACTAGAGTGCCATGGCATTAGCCTAGCTCACAGCAACCTCAAACTCCTTCCTGGGTTCAAGTGATCCTCCTGCCTCAGCCTCCCAAGTAGCTGGGACTATTGGCATGGGACACCACACCTGGCTGATTTTTCTATTTTGTGTTTTGTTTGCTTTTTTTTTTTTTTTAGTAGAGATGGGGTCTTGGTCTTGCTCAGTCTGATCCCAAACTCCTGAACTCAAGCAATCCTACTGCCTTAGCATCCCAGAAGGCTAGGATTACAGATGCGAGCCATTGCACCTGACCTAGAAAGTTTTTTTTCTAAATGTGAATTACTTAAGTTTAAAGAACTGCCCTTTATCCTAAGATTTAGGCCTCTTTAGCTCCTCTTTTTTTTTTTTTTTGGTGATAAAATATTGTTTCTATTAGGAAAGAATGACTCTGCATGGATTGGGAGTTTTGGGGGTTTTCTTAACATTATGGTAATCCTAATGTAATTTACCACCACCACCCCTTTTTAAAAATAAACAAAAATCTGGGAACCACTGATAAACAGTACTTGCATCTCAAGATAGCACTTGTATTCCTAGAGTGTAAGACAGAGGGCCCAGGCCTGTTGGGTGAGCAAAGACAGACGCCCACGGGTGAGAGTAACCCCAGAAACAGTGGTGGGCCAACAACACAGACTTGGGATTCTCTGGAATCTCTCCCCTTCCTTCTCTCTACTTGCTTATCTCTCAGTGAATCCGAACTCTCTAGAGTCCTTGGGCATGATTTTGACACGAGGCCTCTCTGTACCACCAAGGAGGCTGCTTCTGGTCTGGTTGGCACAGGTGGACATGGGCCTCCGAGCCTCCCATGGTCTTTCTGGCTAAAGCTTAACCTAGAATGCAAAAGTAATATCCTAAAGCCCTCTGCCTGAGAAGAGAACACCAAGACCCAAGAAAAGCCTTGTAGATCATGACAGAAGCTGGCCTGAAATTGCTCCTCTGCAGTCTCACTCCTGCCTCTGGGAAACAGGAGGCCCTAGTTACTAGAAGTTTCAACAGGCTTGAGTGTCCACAAAATGACCTGGTATACCGGCTTGACCAGTCTACTCAGATTTTAATTTACATTTTAACAGAGGCTTCTGAAGACGTAAAAAAATGGATCTAAAGAAGTGAGTGAAGGCCAGGCACAGGGGCACACACCTGTAATCCCAGCATTTTGGGACACAGAGGAAGGATTGCTTGAGCTCAGGAGTTTCAGACCAGTGTGAGCAGGAGCGTCATTGGTCTCCTCCAAGCAGAGAGACTCTATCTCTACACTTAGTAGTGAGACTCTGTCCCTTTGAAAACAATAGAAAAATTAGCTAGGCGTCATGGTATGTGCTTGTAGTCCCAGCTACTCTGGAGGCTGCGTGAGGAAGACGACTTGCGTGTGCGAGTTTGAGGTTGCAGTGAGCTATGATGACTCTACTGCACTCTAGCCTAGGTGACAGTGAGACTTTATCTCAAAAAAAACAAAAAAGGCTTGGCGCCTGTGGCTCAATGGGTTAAGGTGCCGGCCACATACACCTGAGCTGGCAGGTTCGAATCCAGCCCGGGCCCGCCAAACAACAATGACGGCTGCAACCAAAAAATGGCTGGGCGTTGTGGAGGGTGCCTACAGTCCCAGCTACCTGGGAGGCAGAGGCAGGAGATTCACTTGAGTCCAGGAATTGGAGGTTGCTGTGAGCTGTGATGCCACAGCACTCCATCCAGGATGACAGCTTGAGGCTCTGTCTCAAAAAAAAAAACAAAAAAAACCCAAAAAAGTGAGTGAAAATGCAGCCTCCTCCCCTGATAGTTGGCAGGTGGTGCTCAACGAGCCAGGTGCCCGCAAAGTGTGGGCTTCTGCAGCTGCCAATCTCCAGTCTCTCCATAGAAAGGAGGATATGCAGGGTTTTAAAAGAGTAAGGTGACAGCGGATGTCTCAGATCTGAAAGCACTTTCAAGGGAAAAGGGAATCAACAAAGGAAAGAAATGTGCAGTCAGTATTTCTCTGTGTATCCCCATCTTTTAGTTGAACTTCTTTTCATTGAATTCCGGGTCTCACAGTTGTATGACGATCCTTGCTGGGATAGATTATCCTAGTATTTGAGGATGAAGCTATCTTTAGATGTGGACTATTTCCTGGACTGTTTCAGATAGTCTCAGATGAACTCATCTAGAAACATCGTCAGCTCCAGGAAGCGGCAGCTGTGGAGGGCAGGGAAGGGCGCTAACAGTGTCTCAGCAGCTCTGGGAGAGGTCACGTTTGGAAACTTTACATTTCTCGTTTCATCTTCTCACCAGCCGCACGAGGTGTTCCGCATTTTACTGTGAAGGAAACAATCGCTCAGAGAAGTTAAGTAACTTGACCCAGGGCATAAAGCGGACCCAGTCCTGTTGTTCCACCTAGAATCATCTCAGGATTCAAACTCACATGCCCCTGGCTCTGAAGTGTTCTTTGCACAAGACTGGGCTGCAGCACACCTGGCCATGGAGGTGTTCTGGCCATGGGGGGAGGGGAATGTGTGTTCTAAGCCGTGAAATGACCCAGAGAGAATCTAAGGAACAGAGACAGAAAACCATCAGCACGACAGTCACTGTCAACACAGGATGGCATTAAGCTGTGAGGCCAGGCTTCCTGTGGCCTTCCGTCTTTGAAGTTCACTATCAAGTGCTATGCTGAATGGCAGAAGCACATTGATGTGGGAAGGAAAGGAATTAAGTATTCCACTAAAAAAAAACCCCAAACACTTAGATTCACTCTTGTAACTGTTCATCTGGGACACTGAGAAGGTGGACATCGGATGAGCTTGTGTTTCTGTACCTAGAGTTAAGCAATGTGGGAAATTGTTCACCTGATAGCTTTCATTACAGAATTATTCTTCAGTTGCTTCCTTTTTTGGTTTCAGACAAGTAATATTGACTGATGTCAGGTATGTTAGAAAGTTAGAGATGGAAAACGAAGTATACCTAACTAGCAAAACTATGCTTAAAATGGAAAAAAAACAAGAAAAGCATCCAATCTTTTGGATCCAACATGGGGACTTTGGACAGCCCAGGAAATCCGCTGGATTTGCCTCAGCTAGGAAGACTGTTTACATTCCAGTGGGATTCCCGGGAAAGTCCAGCGCTCTCAGCGCTATGAAAACAATGGCAACTGTGCAACCCGAGAGGAGGGACGGCCAGAGAGGGTCTTTTGGGCAGGATGGGGCCAGGCCAGCATTCCTAGGACGGCTTTGTCTATTTGCTCCTTGGAGCTGAAGCTAAAACTGGTTTGAGGGGTGCAGACTCCTGCCTGCTGGTGCACGGACAGGCTTGGGGGGGAGCGGGCTACGACATCCCCCTCATCAGGGGCTATTATTGCTGCAAATTGTCAGAGTCGTAGCCAGGCCCTGGGCAGTATGGGCAGGACATAGGGACAGCAGTAGCTAATGTCTAACCTCAAGCTATTCTAAAACACTCCTTTTGTAGAAGAGGAAACCGAGGTCTAAGGAGTTCAGTCAATATTTCAAAGTGACCCGGTTGGTTAGTGGCAGAGCCGGGTCAGGGAGCCAAGCTTCACTCACGTGTTCAACACACAGTAAGCAAGCTCGGTGCTAGCTGTAGAAAAGCAGCGAGTGAAGCTATTAGTAAAGGAAGGCTGGAGTTGAGGGTAAGTTCATCCTCCAATTTTGTTCCTGATCAGCTTCTTGAGAAAGGCTGCTCAAACTCTCAGCTTAATCTAGGAGAAGCCAAACAGAAATATTCCTCTTGCCGTGGATTGAACTAGAAGTGGGTGTAGGATCTAGTTCTGGTCAAGCAGATGTGAAGGGAAATTTGCCATGGGGCTTGGGAACGTTTCTGGGAAAACTTTCTCTCCCACTGAAGGTTGTCATGTATGATGTGATGCCTGGAACGGCCTGTTGACACATGGTCATAGTAGAGAAGTGGAAAAAACCCTGGGTCCTTGACGGCATCATGGAGATACCAAGAAACCAAACTCAGAAGTCCTGCTACAGGCTCAGCGCCTGTGGCTCAGCGGGCTAAGGCGCCAGCCACGTACACCTGAGCTGGCGGGTTCGAATCCAAGCCGGGCCCACCAAACAACAATGATGGCTGCAACCAGAAAATGGCTGGGCGTTGTGGCAGATGCCTTTGTCCCAGCTACTTGGGAGGCGGAGGCAGGAGATTCACTTGAGCCCAGGAATTGGAGGTTGCTGTGAACTGTGATGCCACTGCACTCTATTCAGGGTGACAGCTTGAGGCTCTGTCTCAAAAAAAAAAAGAAGTCCTGCTACAATGCTTTTTCATATATGAGCTGATAAATTATCTTACTGATCATGTGAATTGAATTAGGTTCTCTAATTCTACTTGCAACTATAAACATTCTTCAAAAATACAGCAGAACTGGCTCAGCACCTATAGCACAGTGGTTACGGCACCAGCCACAAACACCAAGGGTGGTGCATTTGAAACCGGCCTGGACCAGCTATACAACAATGACAACTGCAATAAAAAATAGCCGGGCGTTGTGGCAGGTGCCTGTAGTCCCAGTCACTTGGGAGGCTGAGGCAAAAGAATCGCTTAGGCCCAAGAGTTTGAGGTTGCTGTGAGCTGTGACACCACGGCCCTCTACCTAGGGCGACATAGTGAGACTTTGTCTCAAAAAAAACCCCAAACAGCAGAACCTCCATAATTGACCACCTCCCTGCATTGACTACCTCCTCAAGTTGACCTAATTTTCTGACTGGACATGTACCACACGTCTGTTATCAGTATAATAGGTCCTTCTATTGACCACCTCCAAACATTACCCAGTTTGTTAGAATCCCTATGGTCAACTTAAAGAGGTTCTGCTGTATTTGAAATTTTGGTGGCAAATCATTACTAGAGTTTCCATGTAATGGCTTCTATTTTCTCTTAAGAAAGTAAGGATAGAAGATTTGGAGAACATGGAAAAGTGGAAAACAGCTCCTTAGGAAAACTCAGCAGCGCTGCAGGGCTGATGACATCTGAGACCAAGAGATCATAGCAGGACTTTTCTCCAGTCGTGCTCAACAACCCCACAGCAGCAAAGGAGAAGGCAGATAATTACCTTTTGCAAGATTTGGGGTGTTTCCAGGTGGGTGCCTTTCTCTCTGTGCCACATCATATGGTCTTCAAGATGTTAGTTTAATGCTTTATTAACCAA
Source organism: Arctocebus calabarensis (assembly GCA_963573935.1). Taxonomy (NCBI): domain Eukaryota; kingdom Metazoa; phylum Chordata; class Mammalia; order Primates; family Lorisidae; genus Arctocebus; species Arctocebus calabarensis. Next base: position 4,023 of record CAUYON010059343.1, on the reverse strand, counting down.
TCCTATCATGTACAGGGCACCCATAGGTTCCTGTGAAAACATAAAAATGTTCTTTGGCTTCCTGAGTGGCTCAGTTATATTCAGGCCATATTCCAGGGGTGTCTAGCTGCATGGCATTAAATAATCTTCAGTTGCAAGATTGGAAGCATTCATCTGTCTCTAAAGTCTTAATAACCAATGAGAGAGCATATATTTTTGAAATGGGAAAAACAAACCACAGGACAAAAATAAGTCCCCATGGCCTACTTTTGAACTTCTTTGGGTTAAAAACAATGGCAACATGGTGATCAGATGCTTCAAGTTTCCTTAAAAAACAAAACAAAACAAAGAAAGCAACAGAACAACCCAGTGTTGATAAACACAATAATTCATTTATTGTACCCTTCACCACCGAGTGTCCACTATGTGACAAGTTTGTGTGCTATGAACTATAGACTTCCTCTACAAATTCTAACATTTACAGCTAAAAACAGGATTTACAACATGGCAGAGGAAGCTACAAAACAAGGTGCTCTCTTCTCTTTGGACAGACTTGGGAAGGCTGGGTAGACAGGCAGGAGGTTTCAAGGGAGGCCTGGAAGAAATTTCATAACCAAGAAGGGTGGGCAGCTTGGGTCAGCAGCAGCAGCATCCTGCTGGAAGGCCTGGGTTCATTCTGGGGCTCAAGTGGGGTGGAGAGCTTTAGGAGAAGGGGAGATAGGGGGTCAGGGCCATTTGGGAAGCTTGAACTTGATACTACTGAGAGAAAGAGCAAAGGAAGAGCAAAGGAAGATAAAAAATGGAATCAAAGTGTTGGATTCTGGATATTTTTTTGTTTGTTTTGTTTCTGGTTTTTTTTTTTTTTTTTTTTGAGAAAGAGTTTACTTTGTCTCCTGGGTAGAGTGCTGAGGCATCATCATAGCTCACAGCAACCTCAAACTGTCAGGCTTAAGTGATCCTCTTTGCCTCAGCCTCCCAAGTAGCTGGGACTACAGGCATCTGCCACAACACCCAGCTATTTTTAGAGGCAGGGATCTTGCTCTTGCTCAGGCTGGTCTCGAACGCTTGAGCTCAAACAATGCACTTGTTTTGGCCTCCCTGAGTGCTAGGATTATAAGTGTGAGCAACCTTGTGGCCTTTTGAATATCTTTTTTAAAGACATGAGATGGGATTCGCTTATAGAATATAAGGTGTGAGAGAAAGGACTCCCAAACAGACATCAAGACTTCTGGTCAAATCTCATGAATGTTATGTCAATCAGGTTGATAAAAATATCTCAGATTATAGGTGAAGCCCGCACACTGTACCCCATGATTGAACTAATGTACACAGCTATGATTCAATTAAAAAAAAAAAAAAAAGACTTCTGATCAGAACAACTAGCAGTCTGGGATTATTTACTGAGATTACAAAGACTGCAGAAGAGGCCAGCTGGGCGGAGAGACATACTAATATTAATCTAATCTGCCTCTGAACAGACATATGTTAATACTTAAAGTATATGTACATATATGTCCATGTGCACATGTGTATGTATGTATTGCCCTGTACAGATAATGTACTTGTTATTCGCACTCATGGATCTCATTTACTTTCTTTTACAGAGAGAAGCCAAGGATGCTGAAGGCACATCTCTAACTATTTGTGTTTGGCACCACGGGACAGGCATCCCTGGTCCCTCCCCCTGTCCTTCAACGCCTCTAACAGAGAACAGAAATTATACAAGCCCACCCATCTGCTTACAGCTGTTGGCGGTGTCTTGGGCGGTGGCTGTGGTCCCATTCAGCCAGGTGCTGCCTTAGGCTTGGTTTTCCTCTGCCTGTCCTGTGTTTTCATCTGTAATCATCATTTACTCTTAAAATTAATTCCAGCGATGACCCCGAGGCATGTGATGATAGCTGATGTTCTCTTAAAACAACGTTTACAATTATCTTGGCAGTTCACTGTGATTTCACTCCATCTCAAAGCACTGAGAACTTGACTAAGATATAGTTGCTTAGATGGCAATGTTCCTGACCTACTTTTCTGACTATGACCTTATGTGTTAAAATTCCTAAAATAATGAAGCATGAAAACAAATGCAATCAGATTTCTGTCTTAAAAAGAGCTTGTAATAGCTCAGAACTGGAGTGGGAGACAGAGAGGAGATGGAAACGGGGCGGCATTTCTGCCCACGAGTAAGGCATTGTAATGGGACAGAAGCCAAATTTTAATGTGGAAGGGGCTCTGATATCTTAAGAACAGAGAAACTATAAACAGTTGGATTTTTCTGAATTCTTTGTCAAATTGGAGTCAGCCTAGTACTTTCCTGGAATGGTAACAGTTGCAGAATTACAGTCCAATGACCAGAAGAAATGTTTGGAAGATGACATTGATCCTTGATCTGAGTGACTTAAAAAAGTGTGAAAGGGATCCAAATACCCCACGTATAGCTCCTCCCACAATCCTCTCTCCCCGAAACCCTGCTCCCACTCGCTCTGACTGCCTGTCTTCGCAGCATGTCTTCTTTTCCCTCCACCCTCAGCCCCAGGTGGCCCTTCTCTCCCAAAACCCTAACCACCCATGCCACACTCTGCTGTGCACCTCCATCCACCAACCCTCCCAGGCAGAAAGCCCCCATCTTCTCTAGTGCCAGTAATGAGTGCTTCTTTCTTGGGGAGAGAAGGGGAGACAGCTGGGCTCGCTCCCATGTTAATGATTTTCATCCCATAGTATTATTTTCTCTCTCTCTCTCTTTCTCTCAAGTGATGCATCCACCTCAGCCTCTCAGAGTACTGGGATTATAGGCATAAGCCACTGTTCCTGGCCTCAAAATATTATTTTTGATCAAAATAAATTAATGAAGATTTATGTAGTTGGATACACATGTACCTATCTACATAGACATCCATACAGAACATATTATTTGACCTTTTGGTGTCTCATTTTCCACATGTGTGAAATTGGCTGTACTGACATAAATAATGCTCCAATATTGTGACTAAGCCATCATTTGGATGACTTTAATCTACTAAGAAGAATGGCAGTGATAGACAAATTTTCTCTTCTTTTTATTATTTTAACAAGTCAATATTCCTCTCCCTAAACCCCCAGAGCAAAACACCTGTTCATCCATGCAATGCCCCCATACACTCTAGGGAAAGGTGCCCATTGCTCGAGATGCCTTATCACAGAGCATTTCACATATATAGATGGTGAGGCTTGTATTTTCTAGCTAGGTTAGCATCCTTCTCATCACCATTCTACATTCAGAATCCCAAGCTAGTAAGACACAGCATGAATCTACCCTGTATCCTGTGTTCTGTGCCCTTTCTTATAGCTTAGAAAATATAGATGCTTAAATTGAAGCAAAGGTCCCTTTGCTTTTGAAGGGGATCAACAAAAGCGAGGTATACATTTCCCTTTGTAAAGGTAACATAAATTTCCATTTGTAACAGTGTCTCCCTGTCCTACTCTAGGAAAAGGAGAATAATTGTTAATTACCAGAAACACTGATCATGGTGTGATCACTGGAAATGCACTAACTTGAGTCTGCATAACAAACTTCATGAAATTATTCTTATCTCTCATTAGTCTTCCCCAGATATTTACCTTCTCACAATTTACTGGCCCCTAGAAACCCAAATTTGTTTTCCTTTGTCTAGTCACTTCTTCAGAATTTATCATCCTTTGTTAAAATGGTATATAAGCCTAACCTTGGTTTTCACTTGTTTTCTGTAAAGCCACTGTGTGTATGTGAAATATACCTCTGCTCTATTAGTCTGTCTTTGTCAGTTGAATTTTGTTTGTTTGTTTGTTTGTTTTTTTTGAGACAGAGCCTCAAGCTGTCACCCTGGATAGAGTGCTGTGGCATCACAGCTCACAGCAACCTCCAATTCCTGGGCTAACGTGAATCTCCTGCCTCTGTCTCCCAAGTAGCTGGGACCATAGGCGCCCGCCACAACGCCCGTCCATTTTTTGGTTGCAGCCGTCATTGTTGTTTGGAGGGCCCAGCTGGACTCGAACCTGCCAGCTCAGGTGTACGAACCTGCCAGCTTAGCCCAT
>CAUYON010059342.1:0-11544 GCA_963573935.1 Arctocebus calabarensis | reverse complement strand
ATATGTTAGCATAGCAGTATTCCCAGATAGTTTTTTGTTTGTTGGGGGGGTTGGGCTTTGGGGGGGCAGAGTTAATACTTTGCATGAAATATCTCATTTAATAACAGTGAAATTGCTTTCTCTTTTGTCTTGTGATTTTTTGAGGTGAAACTTAAATTTTTGTGTGAGTAGTACTATTATACCTATCTTGAGTGTCTTCCTTGTACTGTATCAGATCATACCTTTGTTTAATTCTTAATAAACTGTTCACTTGTTAAAAAAAAATTTCCCCCCATTTTTGGTTTTGAACAGAATTACTATGCTTGTCCAACTTGTGACTTTTCTTTATGTCCGGTTTTGAGTTAGTAGTGCCGTTGCTTGCTATTTCCAGCAAAAATTTAGAAAATTCTCAGCCATTACATATTCAAATACTGCTTCTGTTTCATCATTTTATTGATATATTGCAATACAAGTGTGATTAACCTCCCACCATATCCTTCATGTCTCTTGAACGTTTTCAAGACTTTCTCTTAACATACTCTTGGTTCATTCTGAGCATTTATTCTAGACTATATTATCTCTCTGTTTTTCCCCAGCTCTGACTAATCTCCTAATCTTACCCTTCAGTCTCATAATTTTTGATATACATAATTTTCATTGCTAGATTTTCTGTTTGGTTTTTATTTTTGGTACAATTATATCTTCCAAAATTCTCAAAGTCCTCTTATATTTTCTTCAACATATTCAATATAGTTTTATTTTTTAAACCCAGATCTAAAGTTTTCCTCATCTGGATTCCCTCTGAGTCTGTCTGTAATATCAATTTTTATTTGCTCAATATGCATAATTATTTTTGATTAAGTGCTGGGCATACACAAAGATAGTAGAAATAATTTGAGCTCTGGATGAAATTCATAGAGAACTTATATTTTCTTCATTCATGTAGTTAAGCCCAATAGAAATCCTAAATCAACTTAATCATTCCACTTGTGAGATTATTTATGGCCCTTGCTTCAGTCTTAGTAAATGTGGGTTTAACTTTTTATCTTTTACACTTTGTGTTACCTTTTCAATGTCTGTCACTCCACTCCTTGGTAGATTCTAAACTCCAATTTTTGTGAATTTGTTCAAAGTTCTTCTAAAATTTTAAGTCTGTTAAATAAACTAGGGCCCCAATTGCTGTTTTTCCTCACAGGTTCTGACTTTCAAAGTTTTTATTACTTTGGTAACTTAATGCCTTATAACATATACTTTTGATATATACTCTCCAGCTTTGCTATTTGTTTTCATTATGTGGATTTGTTCAAGTTACCTAATACATGGTTACAGCAAAGTGAACTCCTATAACTTGTCTTTGTATCTAAAAAGAAGGTACTACTAACAGTTCAGTCATTTAAAGAAGTCTATTATTTATAACTATATCTTGAGACTTTAAATGTCTGCAGACTAACATCATTCATATTTTAGTATAAATTAGTTTATTTTTGTTGTTGCACAGGCAGCCGAACAATATTATTGCTAATACAAATTGATGATTCAATTGAAGTAAGGACAAGTTCCACTAACTTTTTCCATTGACATTACTGTCCAAGTCTACTGATTGGTTTCAACAGAAAAAAATGTGTGCTCCAACATCTTCTGCTGACCTCTTCATTTTCTCAAAAACCAATTTACTTGCAGATAGGGACAGAAAGGCAGGGTGTGCATAGTGGTGAGAATTATGAAACAAAGATTAATGAATGGTGCTTGTCAAAGATTTGCTGAAGTCAAGTATTTTACACAGACTGCCTAATATAGCAGTCATGCATTCATCCAGTCTACAGAGTTTGGACATAAAAATGGAATCCTGCCAGATGGGTGAGCTAAGGAAATATAAGGGCTTGAAGGGTAGCAATGCACCCCACATACTTCAACCTAATAAAGGCTGGCAATTCACACTTCTTAGACCTCATTTTTCCCTTTGTCTGCTTAATATTGGTAACATTTTTAAGAGATAAATGATAGAAGTGGTATGCAAAATATTTTAGTCCTTAATTTACTTTTAAATCTTTGTTTGACTTTCCAAGCATGCTATCCATGATGCCAACAGGCAATTTAGGATAGATTAATCTGCATTTCAAAAAAGATTAGCTGTAGATACATTTAAATAGTAACATAAACTGCAGTTAAAATTCACAGCACCAATATAATAGACTTCTAGTATTTGTTGAAATTAGATGACCCATTTTAAGGACATAAGAAAGCCAGATTTTATGTTTTCATTGTAATAGTCTGTTTTTTGTTTAATATACATGAAGAGAACTGTGTCCTAATTAGCTTCTAACTTAAACATTAGTGGGTTAGGTTGGATTTCAAGTCTGTACATACCTTGCAAATTAATAATTACTCCAATTTTCAAGCCCTAAAAGATTCATAATATATCCTTTACACTGTTTCCATTTATCAGAAAAACGGAAGAGCAAGAGTATCAGGCAGTATGAAAACTCCTTCTTTGCAGAGAAAGTCATTTATTTAGAGTAGGAAACAGTTCTAAGGTAAATCTAATTCTCTATGTACAAATCACTCTGCTTTAAGATTTTTCCATTTCAAAATATGTACTTGCTATGTACTTACTTGAGTAGATTATCATTCAATTTCTGTTTGTATGTTTTATTTAAATCAAAGAAACCTATCATACTTGTAAATAAAATTATATAGTTCATCATTCTGATGATAAGCCAAGATTTTGTTTCAAGGTTTTATTTTATTAATTAATGACAAATATAAAGCAAATTAGAAATATTTGGGAAAAGATGAGAATAAAATTTTAATTGTCCCTAAAACAATTTTAAAGCATTTATAGACTTGCAAAATTAAATTTTTAATTTCATTCCATAGTTTGATGACATAATGACAAATTCAGTGAAGTCAGAATAAAAATTATTAAAAGAAAAAATAAAAAAAGAAATACTGAGATACTTTTTGGGTTATAGCTTCTGGAGAATTAGATGCACAAAATTTTGGAGGGGAAATTATTTATTTATATTTTTAGATAATAATAAAGACCTTTCACTTTTCCCCCTAAGAAGTAAGTATCTCCATAATAATGATAATAACTTATCTCCACCTTTTTTAATCACCCATTTGCTTTATCAAATGCTAATATTACTTAGAGAAGAAAATTCAGGTCACCACTAACAACCCAGAAGATGACAAACACATGTTAATAAGTAAATGAAACAAAAGAATTGCAGTCACAAAGAAATCTCAGTTTATTTTTTTACCATAGAATTTCTTTCTTTCTTTCTCTCTCTTTTTTTTTTTTTTTTTTTTGAGACAGAGTCTCTCTCACTATCCCATCCTCCGTAGAGTACTATGGCGTCACACCTCACAGCAACCTCCAACTTGTGGGCTAAAGCGATTCTCTTGCCTCAGTCTCCCAAGTAGCTGGGACTACAGGCACCTGCCACAACACCGGGCTACTTATTTTTTTTGGTTGTAGTTGTCATTGTTGTTTGGCAGGCCCAGGCTGGGTTCAAACCTGCCAGCTCCAGTGCATGTGGCTGGCACCCTAGCCACTAAGCTACAGACGCTGAGCCTTTACCATAGAATTTCTTAAAGCATGAAATGTTTGGAAATAGAATCATTAAAAATAATAACAATAAAAAATCATGCAATGAATTCAAGAATTCAGATTATGAATCTTCAGGAAAAGAGTATAGGATATGAACAATATTTAATAATTTTTCATGATTCTAATGTGGTAGGAATATTTTTAGGGTGGCCCTCAAGATTCCAGGCCTCATGTGTACATATACCTTCTTCCAATTTTTAAATCAAAAGCTAATCTAGGTACTACTGTAAAAGGCTTTTGCAGTTACAATTAAGGTTTCAAATGAGTTGTTATCAAATTAGGGAGATCATTTAGGAGTCCAAAACTATTATATGAGGCTTTTAAAACACAGTTTTCTTCAGCATTTTTGTAGAAATGAAATTTAAGGATTTAAGGCAGACGTGGGAGATAGAGGTCATCACCAACATCAAGTTAGAGGTAGCCATATGACAAAGAATGTGCGTGGCTTCTGGGGGATTAGACTGTGTCCTGGCTTCCTGGCTGAGATCCAGAAGGTAATCAGGCACTGCAGTACCTTCAACCACAAGAAACTGAGTTTTGGAATGAACTCAGAATGAACTTATAAGCAAATTTTTCTCTTAGGGCTTCCACGTGAGAACTCATACTGGCCAATGCTTTTATTATAGTCTTTTATATAATAGCCTGAGTAGAGAGCCCAGTTAAGCCATGTTGAACTTTCAGCTTATAGAACTATAATCTAATAAATGGATGTTGCTTTCAGTACCCATTCTGTCCACAATAGCTTATTAAACAATAAAAGAAACCTAACACACACATAAAAACCTCCTGTTTAAATTGAGAAACTTACTAATTTCTTCTATATTTTATTTTCCAAAGCCAAATGTTTTTATTACCTATCAAGAACAGGACATGGAATATTGCAGAGCAACGCTTAGCACTTTGCTAAATCTATTTTCAAATTATCATTTAATTTGTATCAGTTGTCTTTTCTAGCTCCATAGGGATCTTAATCTGGACACTTCTATTTCTTTTCTTCTTGGTCAGTTCTTACCTGAGCTCATATCTTCTGGTTGATACCTTGTAAAGGTAAGCAATAATCAGGAAACACCACTAACACTGGCTCTTCGCAGATTTTTTCCTTAGACTGACAATTCAATAGGCACATGGTGTACCCTCTAGCTTATTATTAAAGATAGTTTTACCAAATGATTTACCAAATAATGACAGGTTTCTCCAGCATTCCAACTTTCTTTTCTTTTTTTTGAAACAGAGCCTCAAGCTGTCGCCCTGGGTAAAGTGCTGTGGCATCACAGCTTACACTCACAGCAACCTCCAACTCTTGGAATCAAGCGATTCTCTTGCCTCACCTCCCAAGTAGCTGGGACTACAGGCACCCGCCACAACTCCCAGCCGTTTTGTTGTTTGTAGTTGTCATTGTTGTTTGGCAGGCCTGGGCTGGACTCAAACCTGCCAGTTCTGACGTAGGTGGCTGGTGCCTTAGCCGCTTGAGCTATATGTGCCAAGCCCCAACTTTCTATATTTGTTTCTTCTCTGCCCATCAACTAAGAGCTCATCCTATTTTTTTGGAATAAAGAGTTCATTTTTCTAAATATTTCTGTCTTGTTAGGCTACTTTTCCTCTCTCCCCCAGGTCCTTTAGTTAAAGAGCTTTTTTTTTTTTATTTTAAATTTTAAAGATTTTTTTCTTTTTTCATCTGCAATTATTGGCATTTCCAGGGTGCTAGCTTCTTCAACATGTGGTCTTAAAAAATCAGGTTAAAAAGAAACCCAGTGAACCGACCATGCTGTTCCTTGGGTCTCAAGGCTCTGACTTAGTCTGCTTCATTCTTTCTATGTTTCAGAGCCTTCTTAAGTGTTTTTATATATAACATTCAGGATTTTTATTTATGTCTTGTGGGAGAAATGTGAATAGGTACTTCCACTCCATCTTTCCAAAAGCAGAAAGTACTCATAGGGTTTTAGAGAAGCAGAATAAAATGAGATAAGTTTTATCAAGGACTTAAAGCACTAAGAATTATTTAGGAACATTTAGTAATTATTAATATTATATTTGGAATCTGGACAAATATTCTGAAAATTAATCAAAAGTTATGACATAAAATAAGGAATTGTTTACTCATTGATGATATGATATGTATTAAGTTCATGCATTTGTTAATAATCTATCATTGATTTGTGTAGAGTTCATTAGAAAGTGAGGATTTTTAGGATTGAATCTTCTAAATGAAAGTCATTTTCATCTGCTCAGATTTAGCATGAATTTTGGTTATTTTGAAATATGGAATACACTCCCAAGTTGTATTTCTTAGACATAATTACTAAAAATGCTCCCAAGTTGTATTTCTTAGACATAATTACTAAAAATGAAGTGCATTACATCCGGTCTTATGGTCCTACTGCTTTTTCCTCTGTCCTTGATATTTAAATGGATTTTGTGAGGATAAAAGAACATAATAAAATGAAAAGAGAGTGATTAAAACATAAATAAAAATCAAATACTAATTTCTCTCTCCTGTTTAGCATCTCAGAACCTTAAATAAGATACCCTATAATTGCAGATATACTTGCTAGTTAGTCTGTTTCATGTAAAGTTTTATTCATAATTGTATAAAATAAAGAACTGGATAGTGCATAAAGCATGTCCTATTTAAGGAAGTTTCTATCCTTTTTTTCTTCTTTGTGGAGATTCACAGATTAGTACTGCTACTACCTTTCAGGGACTTGGCACAAACACCAATGCCTGAGAATTTGCAAATTTGTTGTTACCTCATTTTCCTACTGCTCCATTCCAATCCTCCTGCCTACACACCACCTTCTCATTTTTTATTTTTGTGTCTTTGGCTTTTATTACATTAAATATTACCATTTCCAAAGCTTTTGCACGGAGCTCTGTATTTTTAGAAGGAAAAGCATTATATAAATCTAACAAGCTAAGCCAAGATTGAAAACCAATAAAGGAGAATCTCTAGAAATTATTATAGACTCCACTGACAGAGAAATTAAACCTCGATCTCCCATTTCCTCACCTTTTCCCTGCGAGAGTCACTGAAATCGATACATACTGAAATGAACCGTATCCTGTCCGTTCAGTAGAATGGCATTGACACAGAAACGAGCAGCTGTTAAAGCTTGTCAAGACTGTTCATTCATGGTAACAATGTGCACAGAGTTTTAGCATGTTTCTCTAAGAAAATGTTATCTAATTTGTAAAAATGAGCAGCAGTGCTTTTGAAGGATCCCTGAATAGAAGTGAATAAACCCCAGTATTAAAAGATCTGACAATCCTTCAACACAATTATGGTAAAGTAAAAGGTCGTGCCCGTTTTGCATTTGCAACTCAAGAGCATCAGATGAAACAAGTGTTTACAGATATAATAAATTATCCATTTTTTTTTTTTGGTTTGTAATTTAGCGTGGAGGCTCTGAGATCTAATGTAGAAAGAGTATATAAAGAGCATTGAGATCAGCTTGGCAGAGGATGTATACCATCTAGACACTATAGTCAATAGTAGACAGCTATGTTTTCGGAGATTCTTTATTTCTTCTATTAATGTTGCGATATTCTATTTGTTTAACTTAAAGCATATATTGTACACGTATCTGTCTATGTATGTTGGTCTAAAAATTAAGTTTGCAAACTCGCCCTAGAAATATTGCGACCTACCTCATTGCTGAATATCACTGTGGTCACCTTTCAAATACTCCCCTGGAAGGTCTGTGCACTAATGTATGCATCTTGTCTACCTTTCAAAGCAATTTTAGAACTCTTTTTCTGGAATGGCCATCAAAGAAGTTATTGTATTATCCTTGATGTTCTGAATGCCATCAAAATATTTTCCTTTCAAAATTTCCTTTATCTCTGTGTTAAAAAAAAAAAAAAAAGCATTTGTGGGCCACATCAAGTGAGAAGTGAGTGTTTTCCAACAGAGTTATTTGTTTACTGGCTAAATAAACATCAGCCCATGTGAGCAGATGAATTGTCCTGATCAAAGAGTCTTGAGTAGTTGGCCAAGATGTTCTGTTAAGATTTTCCTAATCATTTCACTACTAAGTGCTTCCTTGGTTTGCCATGCTTTTCACAGTCCATTGACGATTTTCATCCATAAGTCAATGAATGTTTGCAATGTTTTCATCAGTTGTGCTCATTACTGGCTGCTCTGACCAATCTTCATTAGTGACACTTTCTCTCCCCTCAGAAAAACATTTAATTTATTTTTACACTGCCATTTTCTTCATAGCACTTTCCCCATAAAGTTGAACTTAACACCTCCACTCTTGCCAAATCTACCAAGAATTTTATGAATTCCTCTGGTTCAAACTGTGACATTCTCACAATACTGCACAAACATGTACAATAGTAATGTACATTACTCAGCAAGACATGAGCACATGTTGACACAAACACAGTTGTGAGACACTGATGTTCCAAGGTTATGAAACCTGATTTGCACAATGCTGCTGACATAAGTGCACTGTGGCAATTTCCCAAACTTAATTGTCAGGTCTTGATAGATGGATAGATAGACAGATAGATAGAGATATAAACACACATATGTGAGACAGTAGAGAGAGAAATTAAAATATAAAAGAAAACAAACAAAATAATTATATACTAGACACAAAGCAGACACAATTTTGCATACGTACTCTCATTTAGTATACTAAATTTTGCTGAAACTTGGAGATTAATAGTTTGTATTAAACCTATAGCTTTGAGTGTAATGGATTCCATTAGATGATTTTCACTGCATTACTCTTTGGTATATTTGATTTGTTCAGAATTCCAAAATGCAGGATACTAGTATTTTCAAAAGATATTGTAGGCCAAACAAATTCTTTTTTCCAGGGATTTTAACTGGCTGAGTGGAAACAGTCTGTCAGTAGGTGTCTATCATTTCAGGTCCAACCAGAAGGTAGAAACCTATTAGATATTTGAATAAATAGAAATTAACATAGAAATCATTTACCTAATTGACCACCTACCCATAAAAAGAATTTCATATAGATTATTCCTAAAGTAAAACTTCTATCTCTCCTAAGGCTGAGGAATAAAAGAAGTTCAAATTTCAAGACTTAGGGGGAAGACAAGGATCCCTCAAAAGTAATAAGAAGATTTTTGAAACTGACTTCTAGGGAGGAGGCATTAGCCAACTGGTACTGAAGTTTCTGATGGCGGAGAAGGAGGCTTTACGGTTTGGTATTTAGACTAAACAGGGAATTCTTGCTTCTGTTATTAATGTCTCAGAGTAGGGCATAGGCAGACGAGTATTACATGTACAAGAAAAAACTGCAATTGTATTCACTATCTGCTACAAGGAGGAATTGTTGCCTATTGGGTTAAGCATTGCTAGTTATCCTAGTTCACAGAACGAAGAAATAGAAAACAACTAAGAAGGCACTTCCTTCTTTTTCTGTTGGCCACACACTTTTCCTCTAACACTCTTTATGACTGTGGCCAACAGAGAGACAGGTGTCAAAACAGCTACATAACTTTTAGAATCCCAACTTCAGTATCACAAAGCAAATTATAAAAGGATGGGTTTGGATCTGAGAGTCAAAACCTTGCTGACCATCACATTCTGCTCATTTGAATACGCTACTTTCTTACGACAGCTTTATGTTTTACCCTTCATTAAATGCTGGTATTTTTCATTCAGATGAAGATGTTCTTACACTCTACTTAAATAAAAAGTGTAGAATTCTATGTATCATTGTATCTGACTTTGGAAGACTGTCTCATCACCCTCAAATTCAGTCTCAGCCACATGTATGTACTCTGTTCCATGAATTATAAATCCTGGTATCCATGTGGTAAGTTCTTTACTAAATTATAAATTTAGTCTTCTACAAAATTTGAATAAAATAATAAGGGGTCGAGAGAGATGGAGAAGAAAACCGTATACATACATGCAAACACAGGCATCCAATAAACAGTAAAGAAAGTATATAAATATATAAAGCAATAAATTATTCATTTTTGTGACTGGTCTTGAGGGCATAGCTGATATTTATAAATTTTCAATCTTACATTATTTATTCAATTTTTAATTAGCCCTTAAGCCATAGATTTTTGGTCATAATTTATAACTTCCTTTCTTCAGAACGCCTTCCATGTTTTCTTTGCCTTCACCTGATCCCCCCATGTTTATTTTTTTAATGTGATACCCAGAAGCCTTCATTGTTGGAAGATCTGAAGACTTAATGGTCCCACTTTTTTTTCTATATTTTCCCATTAACTTGTAAGACATAGCAATACTATGATATACCTCAAAAAAGTCTCTGGACTCCTTACATAATCTTTCCTGCCCCTATTTTATAACAACAAACGATATTCCCCTTGGTAATCTGAACCAATCATTCTAGTGAGGAGAGTAACCACTTTGTTCACGTGTGAGTTCGGTAACATGGACAGCAGGAAAAGAATAGGTGACATTCTCAGTTAGCAAGTTAAGGGCACCACAGCTGTTTCTCAGGTGAAAGTTCCTCTCTTGGAATCAGCACTTCCAAACCACAACGATCAAAGTGGAGAGTATGCCAAGCAATAACACGGTTGTTGAATCTAGTTTTTTGGTGAGAGGAGACACATTCACTTCTGCTCTTTGACATTCAGGCCTTGTGTATCTTGGATATAAAAGAAAAAACATCATATGCTGATCACCGATTAAAAGTATATGCTATAAGATAAAAAAAAAATCTTTTTAAATGTTTTTCTCCAACCTCCAAAATTGGCATGTGACTGTCTTCAGTAGACTTGACCATCAGTGGATTAGAACAGCTGGTGCTAAGACCAGTGGTTTCCACGGGCGGGAGTCCTCCGCTGCTCCTCTCGTCATGAGTTTCTTGACCAAAAGTAAAAATTGAGCCAAATGTCATGATGATGAAAAAGGCACCCATAAATCCAGGGATGGTGGTATTGGCTAAAGTATTAAGGCCAGAGATTGCAAACCTATATTCACCACAGATGTCTATTCCAGAGAGGAGATACCTTTGTCTCCTCCAAGATAAGAGGAGTTCAATGTAATAAACCTGCCACTAATTGGCTATTTGGTCACCCCAGGAAAAGCTTCCACACCAAGGCCGACCATTGGTCTCTGCTGCTGACAGAAAAGGCCTGAGCAGTGGCCAACCGGCTTAGTAGTGGTAAGAAACGCCCACGAAGATGAAGGCATAACCCAGAACTTCTGGCTGGCATGAAAAGTCAATTTCTTCAGCCAAAATTGGATGACTGGGTAAAGATGATGAATGAATTTTATAGAAAGTGTCATTTTGTCAACCTAAGAATCTTTTCTACAGTGAGGGACCTCAGCATTCAAATAGGACACAATTATTTTCAAACTCTGTCCTACTCTGATAGATCCATTCACACCTCTGATCCTGACTTCGTCGTTACTTATTTTTCAATCATATTCTTTACAAGCTTCCAGGTAAACCATTACCAACTTCCCGTGAATCAATGCAGACTTGTTCTTTTGGCTATTACTAAGTCTAGATAAGGTGAACTGCCAAATATAACATTGAAAATTCTAACCCTTAGGCCCCCTTCTATCATCGCCTGATTCAGCAGGAAGCAGTTAGATTGAGTCTTTGCCTCTTCTCCCTAACAGCAGTTAAAGTTCCTACTCAGAGAGGGAGAATTGATGCAGGACATTTGGTGCCCTAGCCAGCTCAGCGGAGCTGGCAGACCTGGTGCCTCCTCCTTGGTGGTGTTGGTGCTGTGGCAGCCAACTGAAGAGCCAGTGGGCTGGATGACAGGCAAGGAGGGAGACCTCAACCCTCACCAGAGGCTCCAAAAAGGCTGAACAACTGCCAAGGAGACACCTGTGCCTTGGTGTCTCCTTCACTTCACACTTAGGACTAAATGTGGAACCCCCATTTCCTATGCCTAGGTCAATTTCATGTGAATTTCCTAGGCCTCAATTCCATGAATGGACTGTATCCATTCATTGATACATTCATTCACCTTGCCCCTGG